>PVKC010002563.1:0-42857 GCA_004027635.1 Crocidura indochinensis
CTTTTTTTCCCCCTCTAACTCAGTTTTTCTTTTTTGGTGTGTGTGTGTGTGTGTGTGTAGCAATGATAGGGGCAGTTGGGTATCACACATGACTTTGCTCAGAGATCACAGTTGGCAGTTCTCAGGGAACTATATACAGTGCCAGAGATCCAAGTTTTCTACCAGACTGCTTCTTGCAAAGCAAAGAGCCTTAGTTAGTCCCTGTACTATTTTTTGGTCCTTTCCTCTTCTTTAATATAGAGGGATAGACCAGCAAGTTGCCCTGGCTCCCAAAGTGAAAGGACACCCTCCCAACACCCTATCTCTCACCCTGGCAAGAAATTGCAGCCACTGCTCCTAATGATTCATTCTATGTGGCTTTTTTTCTCCCACCTCCCCTTCTTGTGGCCTGTTGCTTGCTACTTGATCCAGCTCCATAAGGACTCCCAGCTCTAAGACACTACATGATCCCTGACTGCTGTAAATCATTTCTCAGACTCTGCAAGACCATAGTATAGGATGAAAATGTGCCCTGGATCTTATCCCCCCTCGGACTATTTCAGAATACTTAATGGGGATATCCATATTTTCTTTGTATGTTTCTGTAGATGCATTTCCTTAATAGTTATAAGTCTTAGTGTTTATTTTCCTATGTAGAGGTAGCTTCCCCTATCCCCCACCCCTTTTTTTTGCTTGTTTTGGTTCTACTTAGTAGGAAATTCTAGTAGAAAAGTGTTGCTTGGGATAAGGTCTCAGGTCAAAACCAGATCACAGAGACTATATAGCATGTTATTTTTACCCAAAAACGCACCAATAATATAATATGGCATCGTTCCCTTTTGCATAGGCAAAATGAAATGGGGAAATGTTATATATAGAAAGAAGTTCTTATCTAATATGGAGAAGGACCCATAAATTTTATAGTACAGGGGTGACTTCCACCCTGAACATTTTTCATAGGGACTTGACTTAGACCTCGATTGATCAGACATCAACCATCTTACCTGAACTCTGGATCCCAACCTTAGAATTGGCACAGTTCCCTGCACCGGCACCAGGAAGCAAACTCCCCCCCAGGGGAAACCCTAATACTGCTCTGGCACCAACTTGCTCCAGGATAGGTTCATATGACATCCTGATGATGAGGAAACAGCAACAACTTAATCTAAGGGCAGGTTGCCCTACTTCACCACCTAACAATGAGATGGAATCAGAATACACTACATCCTAAGATCTGTGCAAAAATCAAAATCTCTAATTACATAACAACTGCCACTGAGCAGAACTTTTTCTGGAACCATAAAGTAAGACTTTATCCTAGGTTTGTCCCTAGGATCTGTGCAAAAACTAAAACCTCTAATTACAGAAGATTGGCTTTGACAACTGTGACTGAACAGAACTTTTCCTGAAACTATAAGAAAAAATCTTGGGGTTTGACAGCTAACATGCCTGGAGCCATAGTCAGTCTTATGACAGTATGCTTCAAGGGTATAGACACCCTGTATCTCTTAAGCCAAGGGAATTTTCTTTCTAATTTCCTCCAACTGAATCTATGCAAAATAAAATCAAATATGCCCCTCCTTTCTTCTTCTTCTTCTTCTTCTTCTTCTTCTTCTTCTTCTTCTTCTTCTTCTTCTTCTTCTTCTTCTTCTTCTTCTTCTTCTTCTTTTCTACTTCTTCTTCTCCTACTTCTTCTCTTCTTCTCCTCTCCCTCCTTTTTCTTCTTCTTCCTTTCTTTCCTTCTTTCTTTATTTCTTCTTCTTTTAATTTTATTTATAGCTTCTAGATAGGGGTTCCTGTTTTTTTTTACAGAACCATAGAACATGAATCATCTTGTTCTACCTCATATTTCTATGTCCGCCTACAAATTGAGTAAAGAAAAAAAAATACATGGGATCCAGGGGCCAAGCAATCTCAGGAGCATTTAGTGGAAATAAAAAATGGTCAGATCTAAGTACCCAAACCAAAGTTAATGACAATAGAATCAAGAGAATGAAAGTATAACAAGCTATACGCAAAATGAACCTGTTACACTAGCAGTCCAGAAGTCTAAGGATGGAGGTATATGATGCATGCTGGGAACTATGGTGGAGGGAGGTCAACAGTGGTGGTGGGAATGGCCCTAATTCACTGCAACTATGTGCCTGAAAACAACTATAAAAGACTTGTAATTCACATTGTTTTTTAATAAAATGTTTAATAAAATGTTTTTTAATAAAAAACATCCTTAATACAACATCCATTCATTCATTTATTAAGTGTCTTTTATGCTACAGGAATGTTGAAAAGTATTGATAAATGTAGATTTTGAAGTCCTTATTTTTTTTTTTTTGGTTTTTGGGCCACACCCAGTGACGCTCAGGAGTTACTCCTGGCTATGTGCTCAGAAGTTGCTCCTAGCTTGGGGGGCCATATGGGAAACCAGGGGATCAAACCATGGTCCGTCCTAGGCTAGCGCAGGCAAGACAGGCACCTTTACCTCCAGTGCCACCGCCCGGCCCCAAAGCAGTCCTTATTTTCAACCGCTAAGAGAAATGTACTTTTAGAATGATAATAGCTTAAAGTCTATAGTTAATGCATGTGTAAAATACTAGGATTATACAGAAAGTGATCTGACTAACTGTATTCTTAAGAAGTACCCAGCACTGGACTTGGACACTGAGGCTACCCATAGGGTATAGGTCTGTAGACAAGGTTAAAGGTTTCAGGATTTACCATGAAGGAGGCAAGGAAAGATAACAGTGTTGAATGTCACAACCCAGGTGATGCCCAGCATTCCCTTTATCCACAATGCCCAATAAAGCCTGCAGTGGTCACTAAGGACCATTTGGTCAAAGGGCAAGGCTTTCAAACATCTTTAGCAACTTGAGACCTATTTCCTCTTCCAGAAAGTCCTCATCTGTACTCTCCCTTCCTTAGCAAGGGGCTGGTGATGAGCATAACATATCCTGGGGATGCTATTCATCTAGCTGTCCTGAAGATCCAAGTCAAAAAATCAGTACAATCCCCACCTGATGGGACTGCCACACTTTCATTTAGAAGGTTTTATATTCCCCTGGAGTGGAGCATGCTATGTTTTTCTCTACAAATTAAAAGATAAAAACTGATGTGATTGATATATTCCTTCAGTACACCAAGTCAGCTGCCAAGTTTCACTAGCTGACTTTATCTCTTCCTATAACAATCATCACTGGTATGGTCTTATAGCATAATGCAAGGGAGTGCATGTATTTCTCTCATTCTCTTGTATTTAAGGGCATTACCTGGGAAATAGCAAGGAATAAGAAAAGTGGGAGTCACAACCAAGTGTCTGATATTTTATGTGATATTAATGTTGTACTGAACAATAGAACAAATAAAAGCTTATATTTAACTGCAGTCAGAGACTTTATTCTTAATGGTTTAAAAAATTTACCTGACCTAGTACTGTCAGGAGAAAAACTATATTTTGCTCTTGCCTTATATTCAGAGCATGACTTCTGCAGATAAATAATTTCTAATGCATTTTCTATTACAAAGACAGTGTTTCACACATCTGTTTTATGTTTCATTAATGGTACAACAAATGAAACCATCAACCATCCTCCTTCTGTATATTAATTCAATGTATAAGAATAATGTGTGATAAGTCTAGACAGTAAGGCCGATTATCATGTCAGGGAGATCTACTAGTTTGCTTATGGATCTGCAAAGGCTGCCAGAGCACAAATCACCATGCTGGCAAATGGCGATCCAATTTACTGTTTAAATCAAGAAAGAAGTCCCATGGTCTAAGCCACAGTGGAGCCGTTTAGAACCTATTAAGTACTAATTTAACTGAATGTCCAATACCCACTTGTGGCAAATAAGTCAGCTGGAATGAGAAGAACCAGAGGGAGAAAGACATCATGAAGAAGACAGCTGATGATTCTCCCAACCTTCTTTTAAAAAGGAAGTAGTTTTGAGTTGGGTCAATGAATATTCTACTACCATGTTTGCTGCAGCAGGGGCTATGGAAAGAGCATTTTATTTCCTTCTCTCCTCTTAATTCAGTATCACAGACGACCTAGATAAATGGGGAGTTTAATTGTGTTGTGTTGTAAAGGGTTAAGCATAACTAAGGCTTGATCCCTTCAGATCCTGCAGAGCAAGAATGTCTCTGAGGTACTTGTAGGTGTCTTTTGCATCTATGTCTCAGGTATAAAAATATGTATATTAAGAAGGTTCTATCCCTTTCTTTTGTTTCCATTCTAACCAGTGAACACTAGTAGATGTGTTATGACTAAAGTTATGGAGTGATCTGATTTGGGCTCAAGGGAAATAGCTCAATGGTGAATATCTCAAGTCCACCCACTTCATTGGTTGCTTTCCTTCAGCTTTCTTGAATGGTGCCTTTCATGGCTTTTTACTGCTGATCTCTAACATCCTGAATGGTTTTATCTGTGGTATTTGCCACCCACTGACATCCTGCAGGCTCTTTTATCTTAGAACATTTTAGAAGGTCCTTTTGTGATGGAGATATGGAAAAAGGCCAGAGTTAGAATTCTTGCCTTCTTTCCATGTGCAAAGAGAGAACTTGCCTTCTTTCCATGACCACAGCATTTAATAGGACCACTAATACTGAATGAGACACTGAGTAGTAACAGTGACAGCAAGATAGGGAGCACTTCCTGCTCCAGACAGGAGGTTTCAGGTATTGTCCTGCCAGAATAAAAAAGAGGGGCATTGACTCTAAACTGGCCTAGGGATGGAGGTTTTTGGTTAGTAAATGTTTGGGGTAAGTCTAAAAGCATAGCGATATTTCACAGATAAAAAAATGACTGGGTGTACAGAGGCCAAGATGATGGCATTAAAGAGCAGAGAAATAGCATAGTGGAGTCAGGAGCCACGAGAGTCTAGCTTCAGGCAAAAGAAGCAAGAACTAATCTTGGAGGCAAAGAAGGGGCAGGTTGGAGCTTGTCTCTAAGAGCCAGCTCTACCTTCTTCAGCAAGCATTGGAGAGGACTAAATGACTTCCACTGGGCTGAGCCTGGTTACCACCAGGGCAGGGATCTGGATGAAATGAAAAGATAAGTGAACAAATCCTGTAAACTGGAGGTGATATTGGTGACTGGAAATTGCCTGCTGGTGCCATGGTGTAACTCTCCCTCTCTGTTTGCACAATACACCCATAGTGATAATCTGTGTGCTTTGATTAGTGAAGGATAAATCTAAAGAGGTCCAGTGTGCCAGAGTACTTTGAAGTGCTGCTCCTCTCACAGAACAGTAGAGTGGAGCTAGTACTCAGCATCTGCCTAAATTTTTTACCTCTGAGCTTACTCTTTCTAGTCTCAGCCCTGCTGACATTACCAACTGCCCCACCAATAGCCCTCCTCAGTTCTGGACCAATATTATGTTAGGGTAGTAGCAGAAAACAGTGGTGACTGGAGTAGGGAAGGTCTCTGTGGGGTTCCCAGGTCCTGCACTGTCCTAGGACCTACCTTATATAGTCTCTGGAAGCTCAGTTCTAACCTCAGTGGCCCGTTACAAAAGGTAGTGCCAATCTTCCCTGCCTATATAAATCCCCAGTGTGTTGGAAATCCCAACCACCAATCCTAAATGGGACCTGGCTCTTTATCCATCTGTCACCCCAATCCCATGGTCCTAACATGGGCCTGATTACTTTCTCTCCATGCTGTTGTTAGATGCCTTTCTAAAGGCTCACCTGGCACTTGCCTTATTCCTTCATCATTGATGCTGATGAAGGTCCAGGGCATCTTGCGTGGAAGGTGGAAACATGAAGAAGACTTAAATGTGGTCTTACCCATCAGAAAAGGGCTATCCAATGGACGTGTACGCTAAAAACCAGTCCAAGTCCACTTGTTGAGTCAGTCTAAGAAACATTCCAATTAAGGTGCAGTAAGAAAAAGCATTGTGGACATCTCCAAAGTCTGATGGAGACGGTGAGGTTGAACTGGATCTTTATCAGGAGGAAGATAACCTATTCAGATGGAGAGAAACTTAAGGATGATTCCCAATGTGGGAAGGTTTGGGCAAGTAAAAACGGGCTTCCTACACAGAGAATGAGAAGTTAAGGAAGAGCCTAAAGAGCAGACTAGAGGATCTCAAATGTGAGACTGGGAGTTTGCACTTGATTCTGTCAGCAACAAGAAGCAGAAGGTCATTTTAAGAATAGAAAGAAACTGAGGAAACTGGATTTTGTTCATGCCATCACTCTAAATCAAGAGAAATGTCCTACTTCCTAATTTTCTCCTGCTGTTATAAATGTCAATACTCCCTTCAGCTTGCAAAAACCCAATTCTGCACTGAATGTAGAGAGCTATTGACTGATTTTTGGTTTCTCCTTTGTTTTTTTGAGGTTTGTTGTTGTTGTTGTTGTTTTATCTACAGAAATGTCTGTTGTGCCTAGTTGAAAAGTCTAAAAGGATGGGGGCTCAGCAGGTGTCAAGGCAAGCCATATTTGGTGATAAGGGAGCATTTGTAGAAATTAGATCTTAATAATATATACTAAGGACTGTTGTGTAACAAGCACAATGAAATATTCATCTCATTCATAAGATTCAGACTTATACAATAAAAGTCCCTCAGGGACAACCTGCAATGTTAGAGAAATGCTAATGGTATCTTCTTATCTTAAAAAGCACTCTGCAATCTTCAAATAGATTTATTTGGTTAACAATGATAAGGGTCCAGTGGGAAGGAGTAAGGACAGGGGCCCCGGGTATGGATTCCTAATACCTGACAACTAAGCCCCAGTCACCACTGGGATAAGAGGCTACCATCAAGTCAACTCAAGGATCTTGATCAGACATGGAGAAGATGAGGACTGCTGTTCTCGCTCAGTCTTGTATGAGAAAAAAACTGTATTTTCCTTCTTATATTTCATTTCTCTCTTTCTTTATTGAAAATAAGTTGCTTCCATCTAAAATTTAAATTCTCTGGCTTTTATTTGGATGGTTTTAGTTGCTACCTTTGTTAAAATGCCTTTTGTTTAAGAATTAGTAGTATCTTTCTCAGCTAATACTTCTTCTTGTAAACTGGATGGCCCAGGATTTACTCCTCTATAAGTTTACTCATCTGTAAATATTAAAGGTAGGACTTTCTGTTCACAGGGACTTTGTTCTCCTGAGAAGTATTCCCAAGGGTTCCCAAGAGTTGCCCTGCTCATGAAGATCCCTGTTAACTCCTTCTCCTAATCCCTGATGCTTGGCCCCTTGACAGTGTTCTCCAGAATGCAGTAGCTTTGGTAAATCATGATTTTGCAAATGCTGATGAGATTATACCTAACAATTAAAAACTTTAAACTAAGGATAATAGTTTATTGTCCAACTTTCACACCTCAAGACCCCATAAAGGTACAGGTAGGTGATAGGAAGCATGCTTGCCTGCAACCCTCACCACCCTCACCACCTTCACCACCCTCTCCTCACTGCACTCAAAGCCATTGATTGTACTTTTATGCTTCAATCACGCACATTACCTTTAACATCTGTCTGTCATGCATTGCTACCAAGGAGTAAAGTGGGAAAAAGATACAATTTCAAATCAACCCTGTATTTATGCAAGCCTGCCAACTTTCTATCCAATATCCCAGTTTAAAGCAGAAGGTACATCAAATAAATAGTTTATAACAACAATGGACACACACACCTGATGTCTACCTCTACCTTCAAATGCAAATGCTTGGAAACATAACAGTTCTGGGTGATAATTGAAAATTTGAAGTTCCACAAATAATCAGCTCTGAAAATCACGTGGAGTTCATCTAGTGTTACCTCCAGCCACATCCTGATACACACAAAGAAGATTCTTCCACCTTGTCACAATGCTTGCTGGTTTGATATTTCTAGCCTAAAACCAGCTTTCACAATTGGCACTCCTCTGGTGTCAACTGTTGAAATCTGTTTGCCAAAATACTGCCTCATACGAAGCTCCAATTTGTTGCTGAATTGCTGCTCTTTGTCGTGAAAGGACAGTTTCCCATTTTGGGCCAAGAACCGGATTTATAAGTGTTGATATAGTAATTTGTAAAACAACATTTTAAGATGACTTCTGCATTTCTGGTGTTAGGACAATATTTGCTTCCTGCAGAGGGCTGAACTGGAAAAGGCATGAGCTTTGGTGTCAGGCACAGGTTTGAGTCTCAGCTCTGCCATTTACTGTCTGTGAGAATGTAAATTTCTCTGCGTCTCAGTGATGAAATACAGCCAATAGCATATTGTCAGGAGGATTAAATGAGATGACACATGTAAAGCTCTTAGAGGAAAGTAACCTTTCATTTATAAACTCTGCCATTATTTATATTATTATTACTAATATTAAAATACACTGCATGGCCTGAGGTTACAGCAGAGTATTTCTGAACCTGGAGGGCTGGTGTGTGCATGACATGCATACTGTAGCTTTCTACTTACACACAGGGCAGACATCATTACTCTCCCAATGAGGCTAATCCTGCTCAAAACCTCAACCTGGTGTCATGCACAACCATCTGAATTTCAGATAAATGTAAAATTGTTGTATAATTATGTTCCGTGTATTATTAGGGACATACATATACTTAAATTATACTGAAATTATTATAGTGAAAAAGGATTCAATATTTCTCTGAAATTCAAATATAACTAGGAATCTTGTTCCTTTTCCCCTCTGCAACCATGTATTTAGATCTGCTTTCTCTTTCTTTAAAAATATTTTTGCAGCCTGTCTTTTACCTAGCAACTCTAATAGTTTGCAAGTTGAAATTGATTTACTAGTCATGATTGTGGGCTAGGAAATGATTTAAATACATTTCTAACAGCTCTTTGGGAATGAGATGCATTTTGTTAACATACAGAACTGGGGGCTGCAAGACTGTGTCCAGCGGCAGACAGTTCTGCATTAGGAGTTCAGACCATACGGGAGGTCCCCATCTCACTTCAGTTTAGGCAGTTCCCCCATCTCCATTTGCTTACAGTTTAGGTAGGTTCCCCCATCCCCATTTGCTTCCTCTGCTCTACTTAACAAAGGATGATTCTCTGGAGCAGATTTATTTATTCTGAGTTCATCATCCAGGTAATTTCTTTTCCTCAACTTCTGCTTCTCAATGCAGAAAATTCTAGTTGAAATAATTTAGGTCTCAATCATTTCTACAGATAGACAGGATCACGGCTCATGGGTTAAGGCCTTGGTTTAACTGCTCCTGAGATGAGGTTGGATTAAGGCACATCATAGTTCAACCAGTATTATTCAGCAAGAGAAAGGTAGCATTCATAAAGGAAGCAGAGTTCCAGGCAAGCAACAAAGGTCCATTTCTATTTTGAATTTCCTGTTTTCATAAAAGTAAAGACTTCATGATAAAGGAATTATATACAGAGAAATATATAGAGTCTACAAACTAAAGACAAATAGATAATAAACTACAATAAGCCCAAGGCATTGGAGGCACTTTGAAAGGGAAAAATGTGACCTACACAAGCAGATGTCTTGCTGCAAAAAAAATGCAGGGAGCAGAATGTGAATGACTGACAGGGACAGTGAGAACTGCCAGTAAATGCTCGTAGGGGAGGTGTTTTGACTCTGTCTTGGTTTCCAAATAGTACTGAAGCATGCCTTTGATGCACCTGTCTGTCAGAATTCAAAGGGCTGACTATAAGAGGCACTTAAAGAGTTACTCTCTCCAATGTTTACTGGGAATGGACGCAGAGGAAAAGCAAAGCCCATGCAGTAAGACTTAGGGACTGAATACCATCTCCTCTGCCAACCAGCTGAGAGGTAGGAATGTGTAACCTGACAATAAAGTTACGTACAAGCACATGGAGAGAAGGCCCTGTCCCTAGACAAGCAGGGATATATTGGGGAATAATATCCATAAAAAATATTTATTTTTTCTTTGGGGGTGCATACTTAACTGTGTTCAGAGTTTACTCCAGGCTCTATTCTTAGGAATCACTCCTGGTCACTTCTGGTCATTTTTTGGACAATATAGGGTGCTGGGGATCAAACCCAGTTTGGGTATACGCAAGGCAAGCTCCCTACACACTATACTATAGCGTCAGTCCCCTAGAGCAAAAAGTTTTTAAGTGTCCAAGTAAAGGGGCATGAGAATAACAGTGACTATAAGCTGAAGAGATCACACACTGAAAGAATCCAGCTGTCTCCTCTCCCATCTCCATGGCCATATGGCATCCTAGGATACTGTAGGCACATGTTTACTCTAGTCGGAACACAACCAATGTGATAGGGAGCAGAAGAGATGAGGGCAGTGTAAATACTAAGGGTTCTTAAGAAAAAGTGTTCGTTATCTAGGGGCCCAGGAATAGCTCGATGATAGTATATTCGCCTTGAAAGCATAAAGCTATGAATTTAACTCCCATTGCCTCAACACATGCATGACCAGAAACTTAGTGGCACTGCCCTTTGGGATCAACCAAGTGTATAAAAACTCCACTCATCAATACAACAGGGAAGGAAGAGGAGAAAAACCAGCAATATCTAGTGTGACTTTGAAGGATGACAATGAGTCTACAGAACGGTACAGAGAAGCAACAACTTAAACATGGAGCCATGAATATGCATGGAAATGTCTTCCACTTCTGCTGACTTTCAAACCTCACAGACTCATTTTCTGCATATCCAAAGGCTCTCGTGTTCTGTTCCAAAAGAGAGAAATATACAAATTTTAGGTATTGATTATTTTTATTCCTAAAAATTTAGGAACCAAAACAGACACCACCACTGCTTTCAATGACATAGATAAATATCCTGGCATATCAGGATATTGTGAATATCAGGGGAACCACATGATAGTTTATAAAATTAGGCATATTTGAACACTGTAAGAAGCAAGTGAACTTAAGGGCCTGGAGAAGACTAGCAAGTGGAGGAAGGGTAATCCAAACAGAGGGAGAACCCAATAGGACTTGAAGGACTAGTGCATGCTCTGTGTGCACGATGACAATCCTTGGCATCACATGCTCTCCTGAGCACACTAATGGGAACAATATGCCAGCCAGGAGTAGCTCTGGATAACCCTCGAATGTGGCTTGCCCCCACCATAAAAGAAACACCACTAAAATGCCAAAAGGATCTTTAAAGCTCTCTACAGGGTGCAAGACATGTGAACTCCTAGAATTAAAAAAGGGACTCCATGGTGTGTGTCAAGTAGGGACTTAATAAAACATGCTCCAGTTAAATGGTAAATTAATTTAAGTAGTTGAACAATGATGCTCAGAGCTTTACTGGACAGTCTCTAAAATACCTCCTAATGAGCACCACCTTCTGGTATCCCTACAAACCCTCGAGTGACCCATTCCTATTAAATGTGACTTAGAAATAAGTAGTGACTTGCTTCCCATGAACAGAATGCATCAAACTAATGGTACTCTACTTCAAAGACTAAGTTACCTAAGACAGTGTCTTTGCTGACCCTCTCAGGTTCCTGCTTGCTCACTCTGACTGAAATCAGCTGCTCCGTTTGTTCTGTTCCATGGAGAAAACTAGGGCTCAAGGAACTCAGGAGATTCTCCAGCCAACAGTTGGAGGAGCCTTTGCAGCATCCTGATAAGCTTGAAAGCAAGTTTCCCCTCAGCCAAGCTTTGACACCTTGATCATAGCGTGAGATAGGAGGGAGAGCACTGAGGCAGGACAAACCCCTTAACTACAAAGACTGGGAGAGAATACATGATTGTTTTATTTGAGTTGTAATTCATTTTTCCTATTGTAAAACTTAATGACTAGACTGACTTTTATCCAGCCTACTTTCCGTTGTTGAAGGCATTTTGGTAGGAGTTCCAGTTTATCTAAAAGTAGGATCGTGATCCTATTTGGTAGAAATGGATCTGGAGGCTGGACCAGGCTAACGGATCCTTTCACGGTCCCACACATGCTAAATGGTTGACTTAGGATTCTAATTTTAATCTTCTTTATTCTAAAATGTTAATTCTAAAACTATACAGTA
This sequence comes from Crocidura indochinensis, assembly GCA_004027635.1. NCBI lineage: Eukaryota > Metazoa > Chordata > Mammalia > Eulipotyphla > Soricidae > Crocidura > Crocidura indochinensis. Next base: position 11,897 of record PVKC010002563.1, read on the forward strand.
TTTTTGTGTGCTTTTTAACGCAGTTGAGTGTTGTGAAGGTGGGTGCAGGGCGGGAAAGGGTTGAAGCTCATACCTTTATACTTTCCAGAGGTATATGGTTCTAGAAACCTTTCATTAAGTCTATAGAAAACCGGAGAGTAACTAGGAGCTAATAATTTTGTTTCAACTTTAAAGGCTATTAAACACAACATACTATAATGGAATTAGTGACCTTATTAAAACATTTACTCACACATTACTACTTGATAAAAAAATTATGAGTTAATAAATCTTTTTACACCTACCAGTGATACAACAAACCACTCATCTGAAAGAGAATCATCTGGCTATACAGACTCTCTGTTCATTTCTGGAAGTCAGTCCTGAAAATCGACCAAATCAGAGACTCTGAGAAAGAAACGATCTCTACCTAGAGACTCTGGGTTCCAGGCAGGGGATGAGACTGCTGGCTACGTCCTCTGGCAGCCCCACCTGCCCACTCATTCCTCAGGTTCAGATTCATCTGTTCATCTGTCAGAGTACAGAGAATGCCCTCTTCTTGCCTAAAAATATCTTTACAGTTGCCTGGGGGGAGAAGTGTAGCCTGGAATGGAAGTGAGTGAAAGCAAAGAACTGTGGTCTGTCCTCCAGTTTTTCTGGTTCGATGTGAAACTTTTCAGGAAAGATCTGAGTTCTCCGCATGATCCAGAGATGTCAGGTCACTTAGTGGCTGAATGTGAGGCCCAGTGAAATGGTGAAAGAGACCAGGAATGTGTTCAGGACGCACAATGAGATAGCACCTTACTCCGTAGGAAGCATGTAAGTCTTTAATAGTTATATTACTGGAATCCATTCAAACTCTCCCTTCTCTTACTAACCACCCATCTCTTTTTCTTCCTTATTTTTAATTTTTGGGTTGTACATACAATTTATATCATCTTCTATGTCCTCAAGGGCCTACCTCTAGTTCTGGACTCAAGGGTCATTTCTAGCTGTTCTCCGAAGAGCATAGGAAATGCTAGGGAACAGGGTGAAGTTAGCCATGTGTAAAACAAGTGCTGTGACCCCTGTGATATCTCTCTGATCCCATTTTCCTTTTAAGAGATCTTATTTCCTCTTAATTATCTCTAACAAAACGGCTCCTAGAAATTTTCCCAGAGATCCCCTAGAATTAATCACATATTGTAAACAAAAGGTTGAAGGAACTTCTGATTAGGATAATTATGGAATAAAAAAAAGGTGTGGTTAAAACTAGTCCAAGTTAAAGGAGGTAAAGTGATATGAGAAGAAAATGTCTGCCACAAGGCAGTCAGGGGGAAAGCAGAAAGGACATTAGTGATGGAAAATGTGCACTGATGAGGAGTGTTGGAAATCATATGACTGAAACTACACCATGAACAACTTGTAACTGTATCTCACAATGAGTAAATTAAAGGATTTGTTTATCAAAAAAGTAAAAATTAAAACCAGCCCTACGCATAAAATAGGGGAATCAGCATTTAAGAACAATTGCTATAGCAACAAATTGACTGTGTAAATTAAATGCAATTCTTTTGTTGTTGTTGTTGTTTTGTTTTGTTTTGTTTTGTTTTGTGGTCACACCCATCAGCACTCAGGGGTTACTCCTGGCTCTATGCTGAGAAATCAGTCCTGGCAGGATCAGGGGGACCATATGGGATATCAGGATTTGAACCACTGTCCTTCTGCATGCAAGGCAAACGCCTTACCGCCATGCTATATCTCTGGCCCCTAAAATGCAATTCTTAAGGAAACCGAACATGATATACATTGCTTAAATAAGTGGCAAAAAACTTAATCATTGTTACCATAATCAATTTATACCATCTTCTATGTATCGAATTTCACCATTTCTTGTTCCTCATAGGAACACTGGGTCCAGATCTGGCAAAGACACAGCACCAGCCTTTCACCTCACTTCCATCTCCAATACCTTCACAGTATGAGTGCACTACATGCAAAGCAACACCGGCCTACAGAACTAGAATTGACTGTGTACTTGCTACATGCCAGGAAGCATAACAGAACCGATAAAGACTTTCTAATCACTGACTCTTCATAATAACTCTCAGACCAACACCCTCCACATACACGTCACAGAGGAGGACTTGGATTTGGTGAGATTAGGTTATTTACCCAGGCAGGTAGCAAGAGGTCAGGATATGAATTCAGGCAGCCTGAAGCCATCCTCCACTCTTTAACTCTAGTGAGGCTGTCTGCTCTGGACTTCAGCTTTCCCTCTCCTCTAAACAGAATCATTGTTCTCTTTGAGGGGCTCTTAGCAAGGGATGGAGCTCACATATTAGGATATAATGGCAGGAAGGGTTTGTTCACCTATTGTCTCCTCCTAACTCTGGCTTTGCACCTGGCAGTATCTAACCTACAACAAATATTCACTGCCTTAAATTTCAAACAATTGTGTTTATCTTACTCGTTCACAAACACTGCCAGATTCTGCTTTATAGCCCCTGTACACATGCTAATCCTCCCCTGAATAACATGAACATAACTAGCCAGGTGAAGGTACTTGTCTTGGCACTGCTTTGTCCTGGGTGTCCTTGAAAGCAGGTAAGAGATTCCACTGAGTGCTCTAAGGAAATAGGAGAACAAGACAGAAAGGAGAAGCTCATTCACGGGCTCCTTTACCAGCAGGTGAAATCAGCTAGTGGGGCTCCATTCCACTAGCTTTTAGGGAACCCAGTTGAACATGCCACACAACTGTCAGAGTGGGGTCAGAGCAATAGCATAGCTGTAGGGCATTTGCCTTGGTGCGGTCAACCTTGGACAGGCCCCATTCAATTCCCAGCATCCCATATGGTCCCCTGAACCTACCAGGAGCAATTTCTGAGTGCAGCACCTGGAGTAACCCTTGAGAGCCTCCAGGTGTGACCCAAAAATCCAACCCTCCCATAAAAAACATTGTCTGAGTAAAAACAGAAAAAAAAAAAAAAAAAAAACCATTTACTCATGGTTCTGTTTCCCAAGGGTCCAGAGCTGTGTCTCTAGCATGAAGTCACCTTCACTTCCAGCTTCTGCAGTGCAAATATCAGGTGAACTCACAAACATATCCCAAGTGGATTAGAGCAACTAGAGTAGAGAGAGGGATGTGTAAGGTGAGGCAGGCTCTGATAGTTGGCCACAGAGTCTAGACTAAAAAAGAAGCGCCGATTAAGGAGAGACACTCACCTTAGAGAGGCAAGGCACCATAGGTTACTTCCATACAGGCCCCACCTGGGCTCTAGGTTTGCACAGGCATTGAGGTGCTGGGGCTAGTGAGGGAGAGGCCAGAGAACACCTGACGGCCTAACTTATCCTGAGAAGCATTTGTCAAATGTATTTTCTCTGTCTTAAATCCACACATTAGAAGTTTATTCAGATAGAAAACTTTTCCTCAAAATGCAAACAGAAGGGAGAAAAGGTTAATTGTCCTGGTCATTGAAAACTGTTCTGAATGCTGCAATGCAACGGCCGAAAATCACAGGGCAGCAGGTTAGATGGAAAGGATGGGAGACCAGACAGTTATCATGGCCACAATACCTGGCAAAGGTGAGTTGGTGCTTTGGTGGGTCACACTGGTCTCAGCATGAAAAACTTGTGCATCAGGATGCCTGAAAATATTGGTACTGAAGAGACAACCTCACATTAGTATTAAATGAGCTGCATTTTTCCCCTTACCTTCTCGGAGTCACAGATAATGGCTGGTGCGATGAGAGGTGGGGCCAATGAGGCCAGAGGCTGAACTTGAGGCTTCTTCCCTGGGTGGCTTGTGCCTTACTCTCCCTGCTTACAAGCCTGCTTTTCTTAAGTTCTTATGAGAGGTATAAAAAATATTCTCATAAAAGAAGTAGCAGCATCTGACACTTCCCTTATAACTTCAGAAAAGTTTAAAATGGCTCAGCCTTCTTGATATTTGTGGACTTTGTTTCTTTGGGAAGCATCAGTCTAGGCAGATAACTCGGAGTTTATTGAAAAATAATCTGATGCTGAAGAAACCTGGTTGTTCAAAGAAGAGGTGGAGTACAGAGGAGAGACAGGAATCCTTCTCAGAAAGAATTCTGAGGGAAGAGCTGAAATTATACTAGTGTGGTGGACAGCCTCTTCCTGAGCTGAATAAGTAGAATAACAATGAAAGCTAACTTGGAAAAAATCATCCAGACAAAACGTATTCACTGGCAGTAGTTTCTCTCTCTCTCTTTATATGTATATAAATATATATACATATATCTTTGTATATATAACATCTATGCATATATAGTTTATCATCTGCACTTTACAGATAAGGAAATCAAGGTACAGAGACTCTAAGAAATGTGCCCAAGATGGCACAACTAATAAATGAATAGTAGTACCATGATTTCATCTCTGGTCCTCAATCCTGCATTGAAACTTTAGAATGTACTCAAGGAGGCCAGTGTAAATTCTCCCAGTCTGAGTTAAATCAGGACTCAGGCTATCTCCAGAAATGCACCAAGCTGCAGGACACTGCAGGGTAGAGTTAGCATGAAGCCCAGGCATCCTGAATATCCCCACTTCTTCCCCAGAAGACAAAAGAGAAGAAACACCAGTGTGACAAAGAGGTGGGTCCCATGTGTATGACTGGCCCACCCTAGACTGCAAGTCTCTCCTCTGTGGCATCTCTGGTTCTCCTCTTGCTTCCTGTCCTTTCTTTCCACTGCAGGCTACATAATCTTAAAGAAAATAAATTAAATAGGTTGTGTCACTCCTTTGCTTAAAATATTGTTGTGCCCTCAACATAAGTATTCTCAATTAAACCTGCTGAGCCATTGCACAACTGTGTCTCTTCACCTTTTCCAATATCCTCATGGGACAATCACACTAGTCATAGGTCAGACAAAGTCCTTTGCTCATCCTGAGGTCCACTCCTAGGCTGCTCGCATAATTTAGGAATTCTACCCACGATTTTAGCTTGGCTAGCCCCTTATTACACTTTTATCTTGTATGGCTTGGCTTTGTTCTAAATTCGGGTGCAGAGTTGAGTCAATCTGACTTACTCTGAAGTCGGTAGCATTTAGGCTGGACCACTCAAGCCTCCTCCTCTATCCTGCTAAAAGCCATATTTATCTTTTTCTCTAGTCCTTACTCTCATTCCCCTCTGCCCATTGATGGGACTGAGAGCATCTAACTTGCTCTTGCTAAGTATGTTTGATGTTTCCTGTATGCGCTTTTGATGTGCATAAAGGGCACTCGTTCTTGAGTCTTCTTTCATTTCTTGTCTTTTTTTTTTACTCAATTCTATGGTGTTTTTAAAAATTTGAAACACTGTGATTTAGCATAATATTAATGATAGGGCTTCATTGCATACAGCATTCTGATATCACAATCTCCACCAAAGCATTTCTCCAACATTGTCTCAGTATTTCCCCCACCCTCACCCCTTCCATCCTTTGTCCCTCACCTCCATGATAAACTCTGTTCTGTAGACCAGTTCTCTGGTTCTGCTACCTTTGACCATTCAATAGTCCCATCCTATGTTTTTTATATCCCCCACGTGGGAGAAAGATTATTTGGTCTCTATCCCTCTCCTTCTGACTAAGTTCGCTCAGCGTGATACTTTCAAGATCTGTCCACATAGTGACAAATTGAATGTCAATATTATGATTTATTCGTGTTCCTGTTCAGCCTGTCCACTGCTTCTTAGTGTTCTGTGATAATCTATAGCAATCACACAACACAGTAATGGACCCAGCTAGCTTCTTCCTATTACAAATATTCTCAAAATAATCATCTACCGAACAGTTTCCTAAGGACCTGAGAAAGGATACCTCTGGCATAAATATTAGGCATAAGTCTGCTGAATCCCTAGAATAGACATTAATTTTGGTAAATACTGCTGGTTTGCTTTGTGGAATTCCAGCACTATTTTTATCATCCTTTCTTGGGTCCCAGAGCATCTTTTCCTAGACTATAATATAATTCTCTTTGTTGCTTGCCTCAGTTTCTCATTTCCTTCAGAAATGCTACCTATGTATTTTGTCAGTTTTCTCTGGTTAGCTATCCCTTTATTATCCCTCTCTATAGAATATGAGTTTCTTGATGCTCAATTCTTCCCTATAATCTCGAATCCCTGAATAGTATAATTGGAACAGAAGATGCATTAGATCAACAATGTTGAAAGAATGAACAAAAAAATCAAACATGTTTTTGAGAAAAATAGTTAAAATGGGCCTTATAAGAAATGCTCAGAAACAACAAGTGCTAATGGTGGTGTAGAGAAAAAATAGGCCCCTCATTGACTGCTGGGAATGTAAATTGATCGAGTATTGAGATCTATCAAGCTATTAAAAATAGATCTATCACTAATTCAGCGATTCCATTCCAAAGTATCTATCTCAAGAAACAAAAATACAAATCTTTTGGAAGACATATGAACATTTATGTTCATTGTAGTGCAATTTACAGCCAAGATTCGAAAACAACCCAAATACCAAAAGCAGATGAGTGACTGAAGAAAATGTGGTTTCAATACAAACTGGAATATTGCTCAGGATATAGAAGATGAAATCATGCCTTATGTGACAACATGTATAGAACTGGAGGGGATCCTGCTAAGTGAAGTAAGTCAGGGAAAGACAAACAGATGATCGCCCTCCTCTCTGAGATATAGTGAAACTAAGCAAAGAAACAGAAAAGCCTGGATTGAAACAAACTTTTGGACTTGACTGTGGAATTGAAGTCAGCAAAGATGGAATTGTGGGAGGTTTGAAAGGATGGAGGGGTTCAGAACCCACTGGTAATAGAGGATCTTGTTATTTGAGTAATCATGGTAAGAAAAAAAAAACATGAAGAGAAGTGAAACTGGATACCTAAAATATTGTCATGTAAACCAACATTACCTCAATTTAAGAAATGGTTTAAATGCACATAGCTGGTGAGAAAGTACATGGGTTAAGCACTTGACTTGATTAGTTCAACCCCTGACACAACCTGGTATCCAAGTACCACCAGAAATGATTCGTGAGCACATTGTTCGGAGTAAATCTTGAGCACCACCAGGTATGTCCTCAAACAAACATTAAAAACAAATAAAGTGTGTTTTGAAAATTCAATTTTCATGAGTAGTACCACCCAGGATACTGTGTTAAGAGCTCCTTAAACTCACAAAAGATTTTTTATACCAGGTGTAGTAATATCTGGGAAAGGGTAAGGTCTCCAGCAATCTATATCTAAACAGATCTGGAGTAAATGTATTTGTTATACAAACAATAAGAGTTGGGGCATCATTCCAAGCTTTACTATAGGATTAAGAAAGTTCTACTGTATCCCCTAGTTGTCTCAGTTCTTACTATGAAGCAGTCATTCTCTGTTCTGTAACAGCTGCAGTCCACTGCATCACACAGTAACTCCAGTTCCTTTCCATTTCTTAGTCCGGAAGTGAACACACTTCAAGCTCATCCAAGAGTAGACATTTACCTTAACTATCATCTGTCTACTGCAGGAAGAATTTCCCTGATCCAGGTGACTCAGATCTCACAGGGGCTGAGAGATGCCCTGCAGAGGAAGAGCAACTAATTGGGATGTTCATGTCATTTTCTTAAAGGTCATCTCCCTGGTCCAATTTATTACAGCATCCTGGGATTCTTAAGCGTGGGCTTAATGACATGGTATCACAGAGGTCACAGACTCGGTGTTCAGCCCAGGAGAGAAGTCAGGACCACCCCCTCCCTGCTTCTAAGCCTGTTTCATCAGTGAGTTCAGAGTCCCCATGTGTGCTCTCACCCTCGCCCTCTTTTTTTTTTTTTTTTTTTTAAAGCTGAGGAACAACTAAGCCAACATGAAACTAGGAGGCTTTTCTGATTTCAGAAACAGCTGCTTGGCTTTGATTGAATTATATTTAAATAACTTTAGGGTTTCAGAGGATCAAATGAAGAATGTTTTCTGAATAGGTTCGAAATAAACTTCTGTTTTCCTGAAGATTTACTAGGTGACTTATCAGTCATCCAATAATTTTAAGAAATCTAAATGTGGCCTTCCTTCTGGAATGTTGTTTGAAATCACCCAGGCCCTCCCTAGATTTTGAGGGAAGGGTTTGGAGGCATTTTCTCTTTCCAGCCTTTGATTCCACAATAGAGCAGGTTGTGAGTAACTTTCAAGTAGAAGTTACCAAAGAAACATCAGCATGAACTGTGGATTTCTATCTCTGTGTATTTCTTCATTCCTCCAGAGATACCGAACTCTCGTTTCCAAACCCACTTTGTAGCAGATTGCCATCAGAGAGATGGGGCTCCCTGGAAGTGATTGGATTTTGGATCTTTTCCACATGTGTTCACAGAAGTACTCAGCTCTGCAGCTTATTCCTGCAATCTTTACAGTTGGCACAAGGACACGCTTTAATGATTTCCCCATTGCTGAGCTCAGGTATTACGATTGTCAAGAAAAGAAGTAACACTGCATGTTTCCAATTTTAAAATGTCAACAAATAAAAGTAAAAATATTAATGATAAGTCAGCCAAAGTGAATTGTGTGCTTAATAAGTTCCAGGCTCTGGCCTCAAAAATATCTCATTTAATAAATAGACTAAGCTTGTGGGTAGAGAGAAAACTCAAGGGCTGAGCACAGGGTTGGCATGCAGAATGCTCTGGTTTGCTTCCCAACACTTCATTGTCCCTTGAATACTGCTGGGAGTGAACCTCCCCCACATAGCGCTGGACACAATGCCTGAACACTACCAGGTGTAGCACAAAAATCATAAGAAAAAGAATAGCTAAAACCTGGAGTAACTCACATAAAGTTTGGAGATTTTATTTATGTGACTTACCCAAGTTCCCATGGCTGGTCAGTGTGGGAGCCTGGATATGAGATACAGACTAATTTCAAGGACAGTTTTCTCAAATGTCACATAGCTCTTTCCAAAGGTACCATCACACCTTGGAATCCTTTGTAAGCCAAGACAATATAGGACAAGTCTTCTTCCTGTCCATCATTTTAAGTTTTTAAGAAATATCTTTTTGCCACTCTTGGGACTATGAAGGTAGAGCTTAAAATATCCTTCATATAAATAACCAACAAGTGGTGTTTTTCTAGTTATGTATATTTAAAGTTTTTCAGTTCTAGTAAACATGGTTGTAGTAGCCACAAATTACACGGAGTTAAGAAGAATGAATTAGGTAGACATCATCATTTTTATATGAGAGATGGCATCTAGGGATAAACTAGGCAGATAAAATAATCCTCCATTTATAAATGCAGGCTTAAGGGAAAATAAAAATTTTATTCCTATTGCAGCTTTGTTCCAAGTATGTGGCTAGTTTGTTCTCAACTTTGCTACGGAAGAAGCACTGAAAAGTGAGAGAGAGAGAGAGAGAGAGAGAGAGAGAGAGAGAGAGAGAGAGAGAGAGAGTTAGGGTGTTTAAGTTGCACAAATCTCAGTCCATCAGTCAGTATCTTCCACCCACTTTAAATTCCAGCTTGACTATCTACAGTGTTTTAGACACACCCTTAACAGATGCAGTGAGCAGCACGGAAATAGCCTTCTGCTTAGAGACCTAGCTAACTTTTTTTCTGAAACTTAGGGTCTCCGTATGAAATATTATCTATGCTTCAGTTTTACAGGGTTCTCAAGTCTTCATATTCTTAGAGAAAATAGTTCTGCCAATTCAGGATAAAGCACTTCTGGATTAAAATACAGTCTCCTTTGGGCAAAGAATCAATTCATTTTTCTCCTCCTCCTTTTCCTCCTTCCCTTGGGAAGTAATTTAACTTTGAACAATTTCAGAGTAAAAAGGAAAGGCATCCACAGTGGTCACCATTTTAATTAGTTTATTGTTTGGAAGGGATTCCACCAACAACACTTTTTTTTGTTCTTTTTTGTGTTTTGGTTTGGGGCCAGCAGTGCTCAGGTGTTACTTTTTTTGATTTTGCACTCAGGAATCACTCTTAGCAGTGCTCAGGAGAACATATGGTTTGCCAGGAATCAAAACCAGCTGACTGTGTGCAAGGCAAGTGGCTTACCCACTGTTCTATCACACCGGCCTCCCTTCCAGCAATTCTTGACCAATTCAACTGGAGGTTCAAATGCAAAGGCCTAAGAAAATGGTGCTGCTCGGACCCTAATGTGTTAGGGATAAGGCCAGATGCTAGCAATGTTCTGAGGCCTCTAGGGCTATATTCAACAATACTCAGGAGACCATATGGTAATAAGGACCAAACCTAGGTAGGGCACATGCTAGTAACAAATCCTAAGTACTGTACTAACCATTGATTGCACTATCTCTGGGCCCCAGGTCTGTCTTTGTTCTGGGCTTCACTCCTCTGTCCATTGATTCCTAATGACCTCTAGTAGTCAGACTTTTGGCTTCACTGCTCTGAGCTATCCTTGTCTCAAGTCCAGACTTGGCACCTCACACAGGAAGTCTTAGTGTTCTTTCTCCAGTGGTGAATCTGAGAACTCCTTCTCACTCCTCCCTGAGAGCAATATTCCCCTGAGGCTTCCTTCCCCCACTGTTCTCCAGCTGGAAGAACTTCTAGGACACTTCCAGTTTTCCTGGATCATCCTTGAATCCAAATATAGGTCTCCCCTCTGCTCGGGTGTCTACACATTGACTAGTGTACAGTACATTTACCCCATGGTGGCAGTGGGGCCATATATGACCTTTCGCTCCCCCTCCCTCTCTCCCTCCCTCCTTTCCTTCCTTCCTACACACTGACTAGTTGTGTACAGTATATTTACCCCATGGTGGCAGTAGGGCTGGATACAACCATATTTCTTTTTTTCTTCTTTCTTTCATTTTCTTTCTTTAATTTGCTTTCCTTTTCCTTTCCTTTCTTTTCCTTCCTTCCCCTCCTTCCTTTTCACCATCCCTTTCTTTCCCTTTCCTATTTCCTTTTCTTTCCTTTTTCCTTCCCTTCCCTTTCCTTTCTTTCCTTTCCATTTTATTTCTTTTCCTTCTCTTTCCTTCCTTTCTTCCTTCCTTCTTTCCTTCCTCTTTCTCTTTAGTGTATAAAATATTTTTCATTGCCTACTTTTTCAAAAGTATTGCTGAGGACACTAGAGAGACTAATGCGTAAGGTAGCTTGCCTTGCACATGGTCAACTCTTGTTCTATCTCTAGTACACCATATGATTTTCTAAGCCTCACCATGAAAAATCCCTGAGCCAGGAGTAAGCCCTGAAAACTTCCCTCCAAAAAGTATTGCTGATGCATAAACTTTACATACTATTTTCTTAAAGACTCAAATTTTAAATTCTTAACATCCTTTTATTAATTTGATATACTGAACTTTATAAAACCTAAAAACAAATTATATAATATTGAGGCTCTACCTATAGTACTGCATGTAGGGTATTTGCCTTGCAGACAGTCATCCCAAGTTTGATCCCCAGTATCCCGCTTAATCTTCAGAGTCTGCCAACAGTGATTCCTAAGCACATAGTCCGGAGTAACCACTGAGCACTGCTGGGTGCTCCCCACAAAAAGAATAAATCAAAATTAAAATTTTTAAAATTATAAATAAAACAATAAAAATAAACACAAGTCTCAAACAACTTTATAAATAGGGTTCATGAGTGGCCAATAAGAATATGAAAAGAGTTTGAATACCATCAAAGGAAATATAGATTACTATCAGGGAAATATAAATTATGATCACCATTAGATACAACTCCATACTCACTATAATGGCTACAATCTAAAGTACTGAAAATACAAAATGATTTAAGAATGTAGAATACCTAGAACTCTCATCTACCCATGTCCAATGGTATCACCAATTTGAAAAATAAACAATCTTTAAAATAAATTAAACAAACATTTGCTTTATCACTTATAAATCATTAGATATTTCACAGAACAAATGAACATGCATGTCTAGACAAATATATAAAGAAAACTTTGTGAGCGATTTTTTTTACAATAAAGTCTAGCAAGTTCACATATTCATCAACAGACGAGCAAATGAACAAACTTGGTTGTCCTTACAATGAATATAGCAAAGAATATCTTGTACATGTACTACTACAGTCAGGACTCTCAAATGCATTCAATATAATGTAATTTACCGCAAATAAATTTGCGGTATATCAAGTTCTAGAATAGTGGCTTCCAGCCTTTTGGTATGATTTTGACATTTGCTGTTAAGTAGCGATTCCTATTTTGTGATCCAACAGAAAATCTCTGTGGACCAACAATTGAAAATCTCTTTTTTAGAATGAGCAAACCTTGATTTTATTATATTAGAAACCAGAAAAGTGGTTGCTTGAGGTTGGAAGGGGTGGAGAGATTTTTGGCTAGAAAAAGGCTCTAGAAAAATTACTGAGTGAAGGAAATATTATCTATGTTAAATGCCATGGTGGTTACCTGGGTGTAAACAGTTCTCAAAATTCAAAAGCTGAATGTTTTCATAAATGTAGATTGTGCAGCAACTTAAACAATGAGAAAAGTATCTTTTCTTTTTCTCTTTGTGTTCAACTCTTTCAAATCAAAGCTCAGACTTTCAAAGCTATTGACTTTTGCTCTGATATTTAAAAATGAAACATTCAAAAAGTATTTAAATTTTTTGTTTAATTCTGTGTGTGATTTCTCCTAAAGTCAGCTGGTATGCAAAGCTTTTGCTAGAGGTGGAATATGTCAGGTTGAGTCTTTGACATGGTCAGTGTGATAAGAATATCATCTGCATATAGCCTAGTGGGAGAGATTTTAAGCCAGGCAAACAAATCAGTAATGTACAATTTTGGCTTCTGCCAAGTGCTATGATGAAAGTAAATAAGGTGTAACAATAAAAAATAATTCTGAAGGGAAGACTTGTTAAAAAGGAAACCATGGGAAGCTTTCCTGATGATGTGATAGTGAAGCTGTAAAATGAGAAAAAGCTTAGCAGACAAAGTAACAAGGTAGAATGTCCAGGTAGAGGGAACAGAATATAAAACACTACTAAGTGGGAGAGTTTAATTTGTTCAAAGAACCTAGAGGGAAAGGTGTGACTGGCATATATTGATCAAAACAGGAGTGAAACAAGATGTGTTACCAAAACAAATGCCATGCAGGAATTTTATTGTGGCTAATGGAAGAGTGTATAGACTTTGTTCCAGTACAATAGGAAACTAATGTGAATCTTTTTTTTATTTCTGTGGGGGCTACACATGGGTGCCAGGAACCAAATTCAGTGCCCTGTACCTGGAAGGCATGTGCTCCAACATTAGAGCCATATCCTCGCCTATTATTCACAATCTCAAGCAGAAGAGTATCATCGACCCATTTATATTCTAAAATTTTAATATGGTATTACTGATGTACAAATGTACAATAGAACATATTTAAACTATGAAACCAATGTTTTGACAGATATATAAAGCTAGGAAATCGCCAAAGCCAAGATATTAAATACATTTAACTCTTCCAGATTTTCTTGTAAGTCTTCCTGGCAAACACCTCTGTCACTATTCCATCCATAAGCAATGACTTGTTGTCCCATAGATCGTTTTTAGACTCTGGTAAGGTAGCCATATGTTAGTTCTTATATGTACAGCTTCTTTAACTTTATGTAATTATTTGGATGATTCATTTTGTTGGATAACTAGACTATTCCTTTTCATTGCAAGTATTATAATATTATATTCTAGGGGTCTGCAATCATTTAAAAAATCAATTTATCCATAGATGAATATTTGAACAGTTTCCAGCTTAGATGTATTGCAAATAAACCCACTAGGAACATTTATGTGTAAATCTTGATATGGACCTGTGTTTTCACTTTTCTGGGATAAATACCTAGTTGTATAATAGCTTGTTATAATTAACGTCTTAAGAGGCTCACTAATTGTTTTTCATAATGCTTATGCCACAACTCCTCCAGCAGTGAAGAGTTTAGCTTTTCTGAGTTTCAGATATAGATTAAATTTCTTCTTTCTCTTTTCTTTTCTTTTGTATCTTTTTTTTTATTGGACAGGGGACACAAAAGAGTTCTTTGGACTTTCTTCTGACTCTGCACTCAAGGATCGCTCATTGCAGGGTTCAGGGAACCATACGCATTACCAGGGATTAAACCTGGTTGGAGTCATACAAGTCCAGCACCTTCCGCACTGTACTATCACTTAGACCTTTAGAAGTTTTATCTTTCCTTAAATATTTTCTTAAATGAATATCCAATTATTCTAATAATTTATAATAATATCACCTCTCTCCACTGTATTACCTTTGCAATGTAAAGCAGACCACACATATTTGGATCAATCTCTATTCCATTGACCTATTTGTCTAAATACACAGCAACACTATTATGTATTAATTACTGTAACTCTATAATAAAGCTGTAAATCAGTGTTATCATTGAACCCTTTACCATAAGCCTATTTATATCTTTAAATGTAAGGTATATTTTGTAAGGAAATGTATTTTTAATCAATATGAATGTATTTGCTTTCAACTAAAATATTTAGGCCATTAATAGTTCATATATTTAAGAAATATGCACAGGTTTTTACCTCTAATCTGGATATTTACTTTATTTTTTTGGTGGTTTTCCTTCCTTTATTATCCTTTAAAATTGAATATTTATTTCTTGATAGAATCTATGTATTTTGAAAATTGATTGGTATATCTCTGTGTGTTATCATAGGGCTTACTTTAGCATTTATAATATGCATTTTAAATTTAACAACAGCTACCTTTACATGGTATTATCATACTTCATGATAGTATGAAAATCTTACATCAATATGCTCTTATTTCTCATCTGCTCAATGCTTTTGTCAATACATTGGAAACTATTTTATCATGTCATATTTTTATCATATATGCTATGATCCTCATGATACATGTATTTTCCTTATTTTTGTTTTAAGTTGTCTGTTACTGTTCAAAAGATACATTTAATCAGAAAAAGTGCCATTCCTAGTAGACCATATTCTTTTAAGTTTCTTTAGATTCTTCCAGATCTCCTCAAAATAACTTCCCTTTTGTGTGAAGAAGAAACAGTCTGAATTTGAAAATCAACTCTTAAGTTTTGCAGTTTCTGAATATATGATCCATATATTCACAAATCCTTTTCTATATACATGAGGATTGATTCTTTCTTCCCTTCTTCCTCTTAAACAAATGATTGAAACGACCCACCTTTTGTCCGGCTTTGTGCAGGAAATGCTAGCTCTGATTTTGGACTGGGATCAGTTGCAACCTCTGTAGGCCTGAGCCAACTCTAAGATAAGTGGTTATTATTTTAACGATTTATATAGTCAGTTCCAAGAGGCTCTTTTTGCTGTTTATGTTGGAAAGATGTTTCTGCCTAGATTATATTTACTCTAGACAGTGTTTGTGGTTGGAGTCATTACTGAGTCAATGTAGCTTACTGCAGGCTTTTTACATACATGACAGCAGATGCTGGGTACATTTTCATGTTTTGAAAAATAAATGGATGATTAGAAAATCCCACAATGACGTAAGTCCCCAACTCAGTTCCAAAATATTTACTGTGTAGTTTTTGACTACTATAATATTTGTCACAATAAGCAAAACGTTAATCAAATTAGCAAAAGGTTTCCAACTGCAACATTCAAGTCTCTCACTCTAAATTCCAGAGGGTTGTGCTAAGATCCCAATGCAAAGAACAGGGAATAAATCCTTCTTTCTTAGTGAAATAGAAAGTTTCAAATAATGACAAGTTTTTCTAGACTTAGAATTCAAGAGCTGAGCTAATAAAAGATAAGCATATTGTTGCCTCTAACCAAAGCAATGCAATTCCCAGAAAATTGTCCCTCCTATCAGCTGAGCTGGTCCCTGCCATATTTCCTGTTTCAATCTTGACTTTGTTCATAAAACAGCAACGATGATTTAGAGTGACATGTTGCTATGGAATTTTATTTCTCTCTACTTTTAGTCTACAGAGAACTTGTGAACTCTTAAATGCCTTTGCATGAGTTATTGCTAAAATGCATCCATGCACTGAAGGGCTGGAAAGCTGTTCAAACCCAAACTCAAACCAGGGACGGTTATAGAGTCAAAGGTTGGGGTTAGAACTGCTGCAGCACATAAAATAAAAACCAGGCAAACATTTACGGCATGGCCTGTAACTTAATCTTGGAGGATTTTTGATGATTCAAACATTATGACTGAGGTTAGGAACATTTTTAATCTGAACATTTACAGTTGTATCATGGATGGCCCTCTAAGCTACTCTCTTGCTAATATTCACAGGGAGAAAAGATACATGTGTGGATGAATGTTCATCTTCCTGTGACCTGGCAACTTTTAGCTTTGTACCCAAAGAGATTCAGTTCTGTGACACGGCCTGTTTGTTTACTCACTAAAGAATGAGTGGAAAGTCACTGGAAAGTGTTCCCGAGGATAGAGACATTTCTTTACTGTTATCTGTTTCGTCCTTTAAATGGCACTTACTGAACAGCAAGTGTTTGATAAATAAATATCTACTTGAAGATTTAATAGAATAATAAACATTTATTCTTGCAATGGAACAGAGTATTGGTCATAGTACTTTCTAGATTCATCACTTAATTACACCTACAGAATGATGTCAGCTGGTCACACCTAATCTGGGACCTCCTATAACATAAGATACTCAGTCCCTATCCCTCCTCTTGCCCCAAAAGCTAGGAGGCATTTCCTTCCATTGATGGAGATCTTTTTCAATGTCCATCTTACATGCAATCATGAAATATAAATATTTCAGCCTTAATTCATGTTTTTTTTTTTTTGGTTTTTCGGGCCACACCATTTGATGCTCAGGGGTTACTCCTAGCTAAGCACTCAGAAGTTGCCCCTGGCTTGGGGGGACCAAACGGGATGCCGGGGGTTCGAACCGCAGTCCTTCCTTGGCTAGCGCTTGCAAGGTAGACACCTTACCTCTAGCGCCACCTCGCCGGTCCCTAATTCATGTTCTTATTTATAGAATGACACTCTATTTCCTTGCAATATTTCAGGCCCAGGAAATGATCTCTCTGGAACCCAAGGGTATGCGACAGAGTACAAATGGCTGACTGATTGTAAACCCTAAAACCAAGATGGACCTCTTCTT
This sequence comes from Crocidura indochinensis, assembly GCA_004027635.1. Lineage (NCBI taxonomy): Eukaryota > Metazoa > Chordata > Mammalia > Eulipotyphla > Soricidae > Crocidura > Crocidura indochinensis. The sequence goes on from PVKC010002563.1 coordinate 28,876, forward strand.
TCCATGAGCAGCTGATCCTTTTTTAAGGATGCTGCTCAGATCAAGCAATTTTAAAAACTGCATGGTACTAATGGAGTAATTAGGATTCATGATACTACAGGAGGTTACTGGACCTTAGGGGGAAAAAAGAGCTCTATTTTAATTTGGCTTGACACAAAGCTTTCAGGAATCCATAATCTCAAGGAATTATATATTAATTTTTGATCAGGTAAAGACCTTGTAGTTGAAACATTAATTAACAAATCATAGAACTTGTTCTTAGTTGAGTACCTACTCTGTGCCATCACTTAATTTTTTCTATATTGTCTGAAAGCTATATAACTAATCACAATGATGTATTGAATCCTAAGTGGTTTGCTAAAGTTATTACATTGCCCAGAGAGGTAGTACAGCAGGAAAGGCACTTGCCTTGCACATAACCCACCCGGGTTTGATTTCCTCTCTGTATTCTATATGGACCAGCAAGAATGGAGCTCTTGAGCACAGAACCAAAAGTATGTCCTACGCACTGCCAGGTATGACCCTTAAATTAACAAAGAAAGGTTATCACATTGGGTTTTCACAGTAGCACACCTATGAAAAAGACTCTTGTTTTCATTCATGGAAGAAGAAACTTTATATAATTGGAAACAGAATTCTATTGAAATTAAACAGGAATATCATAATATCAGGTTTCAAATTTAGGTCTCTCAAACATCAAAATGTTCTTAACATCCATGGCCACACATTTCTAAGAAGAAATATGCGTGTATATGTCTCTAAGAAAGATTGAGGATTCCGTTTATATTTTGGACACATTGATGACAGTGGGTCACAAGTAAAATGCTTTTGTTGCCTCAAATTTAATCTATGAAGAATACATGGATTGAACTTTAGAATGTCTAGCTTCTTCCAGTTTTAAGAATGCAAGGTGCTAGTCTAGGAAGGAGAAAGAATTGAAGCTTAACAGCACAGATGAGAAGGAAGAGCAAGTGACAGGGAACAGCACAGGCTATGACATTCCTTCGAACAGAATGTTCCCTCTGCTCAAAATACCCTATACACACTTGCTCATCTGGCAAATTCCCAACAGGCAGCTTGACCAGCCTCCCTTCTGTGAAGCTGCCCTTGACCTCTCTCCCTCAGCACACCCATCCCATATGCACACAATGGTCCTTTCCAAAGGGACCCAAGTACACTGCATGCAGTGCCTATTTTCACTGTATATCTGTATTCCCTTCCTCAACTGCAAGTGTTTAAAGACAGAAAATGCCTCCTGTTCTGCCACAGAGACTGGAAAACAAGGGAAGCCTTCCATAATGTATTATCTCAGTAGCTGAATGAATTAACATGCCAGGTGAGTGGGGAGAGAAGAGAAGAAATCTGACCTAAATAGAGAATTTGTGCCAGAAAATAGTGATAAACTGAGTTAGCACATTACATGGAGACTTGATGTCCAGAAAGGGAAATTAAGGTGTGGTGTCCCAGACAACACCCTTACACTATTCTCAGGGTGAAAGTAATGCTGAAAAGAATTCTATTAGTATTAATGTAGGTATGGTTTCTTATTTAAATCAATGAGCAGAGGTGATGAATTTACTTTTTTTCTGAACTTACTCTTAATAAGCCTACATCTCATTAATTACATTTGACACTTGCATAATAAAACATAGAATACTCTTATTTAAAAATGGTCTTCCTTATTTTAATTACATTCTAAATGAATTATGAATGCTGTAAACAAATATCCTACCCAGGATAAACCAACGGTGAGTGAGGGTAAGCTGTTGTCCGTCGATTAGATGACACCTACACTTGAGTCGGCACATGTGAAGTACTCAGTATTTGTTGAATGTCAAACTGCTGATGCGTAGAGATCACATTTGTTCTACTATGCACACAAATGGAGGACCATAGCATATAAAAACATGAGGATTATTTTACAAGATTAAAAGATATTGGGGGCCGGGTGGTGGCACTGGAGGTAAGGTGCCTGCCTTGCCTGCACAAGCCTTGGACGGACAGCAGTTCGATCCCCTGGCTCCCATATGGTCCCCCAAGCCAGGAGCGACTTCTGAGCACATAGCCAGGAGTAATCCCTGAGCGTCACTGGGTGTGGCCCAAATCCCCCAAAAAAATTCTGACAAAAGATATAAATATTTCAAGGTTGGGGCCAGAGTAATAGCACAGAGGTAGGGTGTTTGCCTTGTACATGGCAAACCTGGGTTTGATCCACAGCATTTCATATGGTTCCCCAAGCCTGCCAGGAGAGATTTCTGAGAACAGAGACAGGAGTAACCCTTGAGTACCATTGGGTGTGCCCCCCACAAAAAAGAACAAAAAAGAAAAAGATAATTTTAAGGTTTAAGGGGCCCGGGAGATAGCATGGAGGTAAGGCATTTGCCTTTCATGCAAAAGGTCATCGGTTCGAACCCGGTGCCCCATATGGTCCCCCATGCCTGCCAGGAGCAATTTCTGAGCATGGAGCCAAGAGTGACCCCTGAGCACTGCCGGGTGTGACCCAAAAACCAAAAAAAATTTTTTAAAAATTTTAAGGCTTAAAACTTTAGTGTTTAGGCTACAGAATAAGTATGTATATTTCTATCAACCTGTTATCTTTTATTCTGAGATAGAAATTATTACAGCACATGTGTCTGAGAACACAAGTCTGAGATACCGAAAGATTGTAGAAATGTAGTCATCAGAGCCCTTAGGATGGACTTGGATGGTGGTTGATAGTGATGGAGGCCTTTCTTCTCCAGCCCATGACACGTGGCCCTACAACCCCCTTCAGCTGTTGGGGTGGCAGCAAGGAGAAAATTCACTCACAAGCAAGTTTCGGGAGATCCCAGCTTTATTCATCCCAGTCCACCACATGTGTGGCCTATCATAACCATTTACACTGGATTCTTATTCAGCCCTGCATCCTAACTTGTCTCTCAGCCATCTCTCCTCCTGCTCCTTTTCCATGCAGACCAAAATCCCCCTTAGACCCTCAGGCTAAACCTCATATAACCGTCCCAAGACCCCTTCCAGAAATGAGAGGGTCTTTCTTGTAGGTAATGTTACAGAAAGAATGGGGGTGGGATAACAATCATCAGTCAACCAATATCTACGCTAAACAGATAAATGGGTGAGATTTCCTTCAAAGTCAAACAAACCTTTTGAACTGGCATATCTCAGAGAAGCTGGAGATGGAGTTGCCATCACAAGCCATGCCAGTCTCTTGGATGAAGGTGTTTTAGCCATGTGTACCCAGGTGGTAAGCCAATTGCCATATTGTTGCATCATTTTGCAATCTTAAGACTTAAATTAATCAGCAATTTCAGAATGCAGATTTGTTTCCCTAACTTGAGGTAGAACTACAGATTTGAAGTGTTTGTGTTGTGTGTGTGTGTGTGTGTTTGTATGTGCATGTGTTTGCTTCAAAATGGATGGGGGGCGGTTTAGCAAATTTTTTCTATGATATTTAAATCTGATTGTAAGGAATTAAGCTCCTCAGTGACTAAGCATGATACTATTAAACAAAATATGTGATGTTCCCTTGTACAGTGCAAAATGATCTTATTTGGTCCATCTATGACTCAATATTGAAGAGAGTGAGGTTTTTTTTTATCTTGAGTCCTAAATTCTTAGAAGAATTGTCATCCTAGCACAATTCTGCTGGTAGAGTGTTCTGCGAGGGGGGGATGAAGAGGAGACTATGCATCCTCCAAAACCTAGCTCTTTTCTGCATGTTTATAATTTAAAAATCTACAATTAATTTCTGAAATCAACTCCAGTATCTGAGCTTCTCACTTGCAATGAGAAGGAACAGGAAAGTACTAAGGAAAGTGGTGGACTTTTTCCTAACATTCAGAAACCTTGCAAGATAAATTTTGGGCAGGAAATGAATAGGACATAACAGGTCATAGAACTATGTCTAGGTTATTAAGTTCATAAGATTTCATCATAACAGGGTTTCACTTCTTTGTGTACTCTATAGATACGTATGAATATTCCAGGTAAATTTGAATTGTGTCAAAGACATCACAATACTCACTAGTATCCATGCCTATTTCAAGGATTAATTATATCCTTCCTGATTTTTATTTCCTATTGATAATGACTTCTAACTCTCTGAATGTATGGGTTATTTTTCCCCCAAATTCCCTAGAAAGCAGCACATCACACCTTCCAGTCATTGAGTATAGAATAGTGGAGGAAAATATACTTGAGCTTTGGATCCTGAAATAGTTATTGGGATATTCATTAATTATAGTTTTCCTCCTAGGTACAGCGATTTTCAGATTTTCAGATGTCAGTAGGCACATCCCTCAGGTCAAAGAAGTCAAAGTGGAAGTGAGGGGAATAATTGCTGTGAAGGAAGAGTGTCAGGGTCTACATGTGTTTTGTTTCATCACTTTTGACCCTTCTTCTGTTTTCCATAATCATGAAGCAGAGAGATGGAACCCCTTATAACTGAGGTCTCCTACTGAAGCTACTGAGATTTGGGTAATAGCTGTGAGCCCTGTAAGACCCCACTTATCTTGTCTGGAGTGTCTAGACAGGCCTGGGCATGGAACATTGAACAACATGGAATTTCTCCAACCACCTTAGAAAGTCACATGATTAAATACAAATATGGCCCAGAGAGTGTCTATAACATTGTTCTTATCATCTGCCTTTTTCCTTTACCATCCTTAACCTTTCAGAAGTTAAAGTGTATTTTGCTTACTACCTAGGTTGCCTATATACTTAAAGAGTGATTTATTTTGAGGACCACTTCATAGTAACCTTGCAATATGAACATCTGGCCCTAGTACATTTCTGTCTATCTATTTCCAAAGGTAGGACCAGCCAAGGGGAGAAAACACAGAGCAATGATTCTAATTCTGCCTTGTCCCTTAGCTAACACTGGTGGCCTTTGGATGAATATGCAACATACAGTCACCCTCAGCAGAGATGTCAGTGGACCCACTGCCCTCTCCATATCACCCAGACCTCTTTGGGGAGCAGCGACCTCTGTTGAGTGTCACATTTGAAATGGCAATTCACACACATTGGCAGCTAAGGAAGTTGAGGGAGGGAAGAGCGGCCACCCCAGAGGTATTTGGCACTGAGAGTTGGGAAGCTACTGTTCATCTCTCTCAATATCTTTGTGCTGTTGTGAGTTAATTAAATGTAGAAACTATTTGTGTTCTCAATACTTTACTGAGAAGAGTGAATAAAAATGTACCAGAATCAGGATGATCTAAGGTCAGGCCACACGTGTGTGTGTGTGTGTGTGTGTGTGTGTGTGTGTGTGTTCTCACTCTAATGGGCCACACCTGGTGGTGACACTCAGTATCTACTCCTGGATCTGGGAAACACTTAGGGATCACTCCTAGAAGAGTTTAGGGCACCATAGGCAGTGCCAGCATCCTACTTGCTGTCCTATCTCTTTGGCCCCATATGTCATTTTGAATTGCAGGCACTTACCTTTTCACTTTGTTTATAAATGTTAAGGAGAAAGGACTTTTAAAATGACTGATAAACAGAGACAAGGAAATCAGGAATATGATTTAATAGGAGCATTAGAAAACACCACGGAAATAAGCTGTAGATGGGAGGAAGAAAAAGCCACAGAGAAGGCAAAGGAGTTTAGAGTTACAAAGCTAGACATGTGGGCTGACCTTTGCTAGAGACATCTAGGGGCAGCCACACCAGACCTTGAAGGACAAATTGAGATGCCAGGGGAGGCTGCTACAGATCTGGGTTTGATGTCAGGGTATCTGGGCCCACTAACACAACAACAAACAAGATGAAGTCAGTGAGAAAACAAAATCTTCTTAATTAAACAAAGCTCAGAGGATTAAACAAAAAGCCTGATTAGTTTCAGAGGCTAGTCTGAGGTAGAAAGATTGAAGTTATGTTTGTAAGGCAATTTGACTTCTCTTGTTAGACTGATAATGGTCTCCACTGTATATTTTGTCCTCTGAATAACTCCCCTAGATGAAAAAGTATTCTTCAAGATGTCTAGGAAGAAGTTACTGATGACACTGCCTTCCTAACTCCACAGCAAGCAGTGACCACCCAGTATATTGTAGGCAACCAGCTAGGAAAATGAGAATAAAAGCCTATATCCTAAAGGGCGGCAAGGGGGGAAGATCAATACTACAATGGATCACTGGATTACAAAATGTGCTGAGGAACACTCAAGATATTCTAGAAGTATTTGGGAAAATGCCCTAGACACAGGGAAATGGGGTTCAGGCAAAAGTGGAAAGGTGGGAGGAAAGAAGACCTCGTGAGAATTAAAGGAAGAACAGAAATCAACTACACAACCACCAACCACCCAGCTAGCGCAGCATAAACTGCTACCCAGTTCTGCAAGGGAACACAGGGAGTTGATGAGGGGTGACAGGGAAGAGCCGTGCTGGAACTTACACTTATTCTGAGGGAAATGAAGAGACATTCAAGAATTTTTTGTAACATGTTTAGTTTTGTACAAACAATATATATGTTAAAGGCAGGTGAAACATATGTTATGTGAGGGGTAATTGGAAGAGGTGAATTTGAAAGGGCGGAAGGAAGGTTACAATCGCCTTCATCGCAGGTATGTAAAGGGCCCAGGGAGCTGGGAAGGTTCCAGAACAATATTCCAAAGTGAATCCAGTCTATTTTGGTTTGTCTATCCACCCATTCTTCCCACACACACTAGTTGACATGTCTGGTGGGATACAAAGGAGTGGAAGCCAATGAGAGGAAGCTGCACCCAGGGCTGCTATTGGGCTGCATTTCTGTCCTGCCCAACTTGCTGAGCTAAATCTCTCCCTCTCCACAGCACCTTTGCTGATGCAAGGATAGATGATGTTGAGGGGAGCCTCCTGTTCTGGAACATGCTTGGCTTGCTTCACACTTCTGGCTGATGCAACAGTGAATTTCTCTTCTGGAGTTTGCCTGGAATGAGTGCTGTGTCTCTGTAGAGTTCCCAGTGCGCTCAGGCTCTGTAGATTTGGAGCATCCAAGTGTAAAGGATCCAAGATAAAAATGCTGCCAGCACGTACAGAGCTGTAAAAACCTACACTGACTTCAAATTCAAAAGATCCTGGGGATAATGCAGAACCAAATACGCCATGCCATCCTCTTAGGCTCTGTATAGATATTTAAGATGATCTGCTAGAGCTGCCCTGAGAGAATGACACTAGCTGTGTCCAGCAGGGGGATGGTTAGGTTCTGGCTATGTGGTAGAGGGAAAGGGGAGACTGCTTTTGAGGACTGAAACAAATGCTTATCATCTTGTTTCCTTGTCTGAGTGTCTCTTTACTCATTCCATGAGGTGTTCGGAAAAAGGTGGAAGAAGCGGGCTTGCTACTTAGAAGGGCATCAAAATGCCCCCACCTCAACTGACTGGAAGTGGGGGGATACAGATATGCTAGAAGGTTCCAGACTGGTGTTGTTATTTGTCTCTGAAGTTCCTTTCCTTGGTGTTGGCTTTGCTGCTTGTTGGTGCTTTTTTTTTTTTTTTTTTTTGGTGTGTGACCAAGGGCAGTAGTGTAACCACAGAACACATAGAGGGGTTAGAGGAGGTAAGAGTTAAATTTAAAAAGTAACAGCAGGGGGTTGGGGCAGGAAGGAAAGTATCTCTTACCTCTTACCCCAAGTATGGAAGCAACTAAAGCATCAAAGCATCAGTTGTCTGCAACTACTACGGCAAGTATTTGGGAAGGGCGGTGAAGTCACACATTACATCTCAGAATGAGACCATTTTCTACTCAAAAATAATCCTTAAGAGTTGCAGTTGGTGCCCTGGTTAGTCCCCAAATGTCTTTCTCTTATCACTGGAGCTCAAGGAAGGAATGAGGAGGGAGCTTATTGCTAGATCTAACATGTTATCAGAAATTCATTTTGAGCTCAAAAAGTGTGAATTTGCTCTTGTCAAGGATACTAATGAGTTTTATAGCCGCAGATTTGAAGGACACTATCTCTGTACTGGTGCGTCCTGCCTGACTCTCAGCAGAGCCTGCATTGTTGTGCAGCCTTTCTTGTCTTGTCTGCTTCTCCCTGTCCTGAAACTTGGCTTTCCTGGACACAGCCTGCCTCTAGTGCCTAGCCTCAGTTTCTCTGCTTGTTCCACTTTGTCTACTGGAACTCAACATAATGGTGTTTTTCAGCATCCTCTCTTCTCTATCCACAAACTTGGCTCAATAAGTTCACCCTTTCCCCCAGTGTCCAGGATCTTTACTCTTTATGAAAATGTTGAAACTTAAATTTCCTGGTTGCTGCTCTCACCTGACTTCAAGACTATTAGATACAACTTGACATGGCCGGTTGGTTGTTTCAAGGTAAAATTGAACCCATGATTTCCCCTCCCCTCCAGTCATCTTGACTTGTTCCTGTTTTGCATAGTCATTAGCAAAAGTGGCCAATTTGAATCCCACACTTATCTATCTCCTGTCAGCCCTCCCTATCTCCACTCTACCTGGGTTCTGCAGTGAGTTCTGTCTTCCCCACATCTACTCCCAACTCCCTGCAAGCCGTTCTCTCCATGGCAGCAGGAGCAGCTATGAAAATACATAAAACACCTCAATTCCCTCTGCTGCTTGGAAATCCTCTAGGGATTCTCTTTATATTTGAATAATAAACAGTCTAATTCCTTAAAAAAATAAAATAGATTACATATGATCCAGTAGAAGTGCTTCTGGGCATTTATCTGAAGAATATGAAAATGTTAATTAAAAACAGGTATTTGCTCCCTATTTTCATAGCAGCATTCTTCACAATAGACAAAGCGTGAAATCAGCATAGCTACCCATCGCAGATGACTAGATTAAGAAGCCGTGGAATGGAGTATTATTCTGCTGTTAAAAAGAAATTGTGCTTTTTGGACAAAATGGATAGAACCTGAAGTTTTTTGCTTTTGTTTTTGTTTTTTTGTTTGTTTGTTTGTTTTGTTTTTGATTTTGGTTTTTGGGTCACACCCTGCAGAGCTCAGGGGTTATTCCTGGCTCTATGCTCAGAAATCACTCCTGGCAGGCTTGGGGGACCATATGGGATGCTGGGATTTGAACCACTGTCCTTCTGTGTGCAAGGCAAACGCCTTACCTCTATGCAATCTCTCCGGCCCCAGAACCTGAATTTTTAATGCTAAATGAAATAAGTGGTTCCCTGAGCACTTCCAGGAGTGTTCTCTGAGTGCAGATTCAGGACTAAGATTTGAGCATTGCTAGGCATGGCTCAACACAAACATACAAAAAGAAAGAAAAAAATCTAAAGTGTGAGTTTTGAAGAGGTGGTGGTTAGGAACCAAAGTGAGAACCCCAGCACTACCACATGGGTCACTGATTGCTGGGTATAACCCAGGAGAGCTCCACACACTGCCAGGTGAGCCTGGTGGTATCTGGAACTGCAGAGCACAGACAGCTTTTCATCCTCAAGCCCTCACTAAACTAAGTGAACCTGCTGACCAAGTATTGTCAGTACAGAACTAGAGATCCCTAAACTTGGAGGCTACCCACTCTCCCAAGAAGCAGTGGCACTCAATATAAATCTAGATGGTTTGCAATTTCAGATTAGGTCGCAATGCATTTCCTTCTCATTTCTTTGGGGGACGAGTGTCCATAGAAGTCTAAGTTCCTGTTATAATTTTGTTTGCCTTTTCAGCACTGGGGACTGAACCAAGGGCCTCACGTATACAAACTAAATAAATGTACTACTATTCAATTACAGTCCTATTCTGTTAGCGATTATTTAATAATAGTAATTATTTGCCAGTGAAATAAGGCTATTTTTTTTCATGAGAGGTAGGGAGTTCAGGGAGTGCCCAAAGGGCCAGAACAGGTGCTTTGCATGCTGAAGTTCCACATTTGAGTCCCATGGTCCACAAGCACTTCTAGGTGTGGACTTCAAACATGAAGCTAGGAGTAACCTTCTTCCCTTCACCCTCTACTCACCATATACTGCTGGTGTGGCCCTCAAACTAAGCCCAAACAAAAAAAGTTCATTCCCAAAAATAAGAAATAAGAACAAAGGGGCCCAGGAGATAGAATGGAGGTAAGGCATTTGCCTTTCATGCAAAAGGTCATTGGTTCGAATCTCGGTGCCCCATATGGTCCCCCATGCCTGCCAGGAGCAATTTCTGAGCATGGAGCCAGGAGTAACCCCTGAGCACTGCCGGGTGTGACCCAAGAACCAAAAAAAAAAAAAACAAGAAAGAAAGAAATAAGAACAAAAATAATAATAAGGAACTATGAAACGATAAGAAATATTCAAGATAGCTTATGTATATTGTAAGCCCCTGACTCTCCCCAACTTGTTCTCCCTACTCTAACAACTTGCCATTCTATTATTTTCTAGAATCAATCTGGTTTTCTGATCTTGGGCTCTTGGAATGCATTTCCATTTGCTCTCCCCATGGCTGGACATGTCATATTCTTTAGGTTGTAAGGTACTGTCACTTTTTCAGGGAAGCCAGCTTGGTCTAAAATAGGTCTTGACTGTTGTTCTTTATTTAGAAATTCTATTTCTTTCAGATCTCAAATAAGAGCTTTTAATTATTTTCAGTCCCTTTTTTTAGTTATTTGTCTTGAAAATCCTGTAATTCCCAACTACAAACACAAAGTCTTACACGTGACAGGCAGTCAATATAAACTTGTTGAATGAAAGCATGTGAGTGAGCCAGCTCAAAGCTTTATAAATATATATAATATTCATTAATGTTCACAGGAATTCTGAAAGATAAATATAGTGTCAACCCCATTTTATGAACAAGAAAGAAAAAAGGACTTTATGAAGTTTGAAGTAATTTGCCTTAATCTATAGAAATGGAGAGGGTGGGATTCGAACTCAATTGTCAAGTTGTGTGAGCCAAGTGCTCATCTCTTTCAATTCACTGCCCAGGGATGTGTAGGCAGACATGAAAGAGCAAGAAAGTAAGTTATCATGTTTTAACTTTTGCTCAGTCATACTTTGTGGTTTACAGTATCTTGGCATGGGAATTGTGGTTCCTTTCTCCACTTAGTTAAATCACCTGTTTTGTACAATTTTTTTTTTCAAACACCGAATCGGGAGGTAGATAGCCTAGGGTTTTGTTCAGTTCAGTGCCAAAAACTCATTAAGTCATCTTTCCTTTGCTAGTTCACTTGAACTTCCCAAAACTGGCTGACACTTCATGCATTAATTCTTCAAAGGCAACCATCCCTCATCTTTTCATTTCTACACCAATAAGTATAAATCATCCAAGTTGGAAGTTTGTGATAGTTCCTTATGACTTAGTTTTTCAAGCTTCTGGAATGAGATATTTTAAAACATTTATCTGCAAGATGTCAGCATGGTTCCAATATCAGACCCCCCACGTAGTTTTGTATAGATCAGAAAGTGATACTCCAGTCTCTGTAAAATTTCTTATGATTTTAAAAACTAAAATCACATATGCCCCTCTCCCTTCTTTTTTCTTTTCTTTTTTAGTTTAACTTATATTCTAGATAGGAGTACCCATCTTTTTCTTTTTTTTTTTTTTTTTTTTTTGGTTTTTGGGTCACACCCGGCAGTGCTCAGGGGTTACTCCTGGCTCCATGCTCAGAAATTGCTCCTGGCAGGCACGGGGGACCATATGGGGCACCAGGATTCGAACGGATGACCTTTTGCATGAAAGGCAAACGCCTTACCTCCATGCTATCTCCCGGGCCCCATCCATCTTTTTCATAGAACCATTGAACTTGAGTCATTTTGATCTATCTCATATTTCTATATCTCCTACAAATTGAGAAAAGAAAAAATAAAGTGGATTGGGCTTAGGGGCCAAGAAGTCTCAGGAGCATTGAGTGGGGGGGGGGGTGAAGCAGTCAGATCTAAATACCCATCCCAAAGTCAATGACAATAGAATCAAGAGACCCAAATTGCAACAAGCTAAGCACAAATAAATCTGTTACACTGGTAGTCCTGGGAGGTAGGGTGGAGGTACGCAATGCATGCTAGGAACTAGGGTGGACAGAGGTCAACACTGGTAGAAGAAAATGGCCCTAATTCACTGTCACTAAATGCCTGAAATACAATTGTGAAAGACTTGTAATTCACAATAGTCTCAATTAAAAAATAGAAAAATAGATCCTAAATTTATATGGACTCTGAAAGGTCCCCAAATAACAAAAAAAAAAAGTCTTGAAAGAGAACAAAGTTGGAGGTCTTACCCTTACTTACCAATTTCAAGACATCTACAAGTTTACAGTAATTAAAACAATGTGGTTTGGCATCAAGGCAGATTATAGACCCAATGTGATAAACAGAGCTCAGAAATACATTACTCTATATATGGTCTAATGATTTTTGGTAGGAATGCTAAGAATACAAAGGATAAAGCTTTCAACAAATAGTTCTTAAAAAACTAGAAATCTAATCTTTACTTTTACATAAGGCAAAGGTACTCAAATTGGATTAAAGATATAAACTAAAAGGCTAAGATTATACAACTCAAAGGAAAACATAGGAGAAAGCTTTGAGACATTATATTTGGCACTGATTTCTAGAATATGAAATAAAAAGCATAAGCCAAAAGGAAGTAGAAATTCATTAAAACAAAAAAAAGTGTGTATCAAAAGGACTTGATCAACAAAATATAAGGCTCTACATAGAATGGAAAAATATTTATGAATCATATATCTAATAAAAGACTGATATCTAGGACATATGAAGAACTGCAATTCAACAACAAAGATAAATAATCCAATTAAAAATATAAATAACTTGAATAGGCATTTTCCCAAAGATATACAAATGGCCAAAAGGCATAAAAAATTTCACCACCACTATTATTAGAAAAATGAAAATCAAAAGCACAATAAGATACCATTTAACATACATTAAGAAGGCAGCTATTAAAAATAAAAGGGAAATAAAAAGGATAGGAAGGAGGGAATGAGCAAGAGAAGAGAAAGGAAGGAAAGTAGATGTTCGCAATGGGAAATATTAGATCTTCCAAGACTTCATATTTATTGGGGACTGGAGAGATAGTACAGCAGTAGGGTGTTTGCCTTGCACATGGCTGACCCGAGTCACACCTGTGTTCAATTCCTGGCATCCCATATGGTCCCTCAAGCCTGCCAGGAGCAATTTCTGAGTGCAGAGCCAGAAGTAACCCCTGAGTACCACTGGGTGTGGCCCAAAAACAAGACAAAATAGAACAAAACAAACACACAAAAAAAGAGTTTTCACATTTCTGATGAGGAGTATATAATGGTCTAGCTGTTGTGGGAAAAGACAATTACTTAAAAATTTTAAATGCAGATTTAACATATTATTCTGCAATTCTACTTCTGGGTATAGAGCCTCAAAAATTAGTGAAAGCAGAAACTTGAACAGATATTTATTTACAATGGCCCAAAGGTAGAAGCAACCCAAATATCAACTGATGGAGAAAAAATATAGTTAATGGAAAATTTTATATGTGCTACAATCTGTAAGACACTGGGAAGTGGTGAGCTAAAACAAGATGGTCTCAAAAGAACAAATGCATGGCTCTTTTTGTATGACATAAGTAGAACATTCTTCTTCATTCTGTCTAGAGACAGGAAACAGAATTGTTGCTACTAATTCCTGAGCAAAAGTTGGGAGAGGGGAGTTTCAGAGTTTCAATTGGGAAAAGCAATAAGTTCTGGTGGTGACTTGTGGTGCTGGCAGCACAATGACATGAATCTTTTTAATGATGAACTCTACAAGAGAAAATGGTAAGATGGTAAATTTATATTATTGTGGCATAATTCAAAAGAAAACAGTTACCTTGTCTATTGACTTAGACTAGCACTGTGCTAGTTGCTCAGGTGCTTTTCAGCAGAGGGAGATTCTTAAATGTTGGAGATAAAAGACCTCTGGCCCCAGGTTTCTGAGCTGTCTGCCAGGAAGAGAACTGCTTCTCTGGAGACTATGTCCCATTGCCAGGTCCTCTTCAAAGACTGGTCCAACAAAGGGCATACAAGCAGCCACATCTCTCCGGACTGAATCCTTGCTGTGCTGGCTCCACAGCCTCACTTCTATTGGCAACATGTCTA
>PVKC010002564.1:0-42906 GCA_004027635.1 Crocidura indochinensis
GTTCACTCTCACCAAACATGATTGGCCTAAAAGGGGGTGGGTGGGTGGGTGGGAAGGAAAACCTACAGTAAGCTTGCGGGCTTTACTTTCTTTTCTATTATAGCCAAATGCAATAGCTATAATGCCTATGTAGTATAGTGTTCTCCCCTTTGTTATAGATAATCCTTTCTCCCCACTTTCTCTTTTTATTTTGGCTCACCACCTTACAAAACCTTTTGAAGCCCTTCATGTTTTTAACTATTATTTTCCTCTCAGTCCTTAACTCCTCATGAAGCAGAACATTCTTTCCAGTCCAACCAGATGCCAACCATATTCCCAAGGTTGGCAGATTCTCAGCATGAGAAGAAACCGACAGTTTGCTGCTATTGAGTTGCTCTTGGTGGCCCCTCTTCCTTCACATTCCTTCACCGTGGACTATTGCTTGCTATCAATTTCCTGAGAAATCCCCTGCTTGAGGACACTTTCTGATATGGGGCTGTTGGAAGTCATTTTCCCTAGACTCCAAAAAACCAAATCACAGGTTGAAGCTGTGCCCCAGATCTTACCCCTTCCCCAGCTGTTTCAAAAGATTTAAAGAAGACATATAAATTTATTTTTGATATAGATCTCATCAATAAGCTTAATAAGGAAAATTAATATGCTTTATTATCAGGTGAAAGATAGAATACACAGAATTTTCCTAGTAGCCTAATTATAACAAAGTTGTAAAGCCAGTGTTTATCCTTAGGTAGCACAATTTCAGAAATTCTGATGCCCTATGCTTATTCCATCTTACTTTGAACTATCTGCTTATATAGCATTGGATGTTCATATTATTGTAGCGATTTACATGTCTCTCTACTTCATAATGATTTCAGAAAATAATTTAATTGATTTCTGAAAGAAGAATAGTTGACTATCATTTGTGTGCTGAGTCAAAAGCCATTGCAGAACCAACAATAGCCTTCATAATCAATCCAGAAAGGCAGTTTAATTCTTTTCATTGTAATTAATAGTCAGTTAGGCCCATATACTTGCTGTGATTTTTAATGAGAAGAAAATGCAAAGGGTTTGCTTCAAATGAAAGGAAGAAAACAAAATTGCCTTCTAAAATGAACTCAGGATTAATGCCTTTGACATAGTAAAGCTGATTCTGTGTTTAATTTTTGGCTACCATTTAGTCTAACAAATGGGCCAAGCATAGAGTTTGGGGGCTTTGGAGTTTGAAACCTATTCTCTAGGCTAAAGGGGTGATACAATATTCTTAAGGGAAAGAGAATACCTGATGGCATTTAATGGCCAGAAACAAGTGGCATCTGACTAGGAGGAAAGCAATTCTTTAATGATGGCTCTTATTGGTCATTTTATGCAGCAGTCTGAAGTAGAATTGCCACATTTAGCTAATGAAAGTTACAATTTGGCAAATATTATACCATAAATGTGTTGTCAAAAAATTCTAATTGTGAGTCCAAAGCAGTGGTGTAGCAGTAGGCCGTTTGCCCTGCACACACTGACCTAGGACAGACCGAGGTTCGATCCCCCAGCATTATATGGTGCCCCAAACCAGAAACAATTTCTGAGTGCATAGCCAGCAGTAACCCCTCAGTGTCACGAGGTATGGCCCAAAAAACAAAAAACAAAAATTCTAGTTGTTTTATGATACTAAAATATAACTGAATATAATTAAAAATTAGCACACAGTAAAAAGATGAGTAAATATGTGGTTCCTGCAACTACTTAAGTATGCTATCACTTTTTTCTAACTTATCTCATTTTTTTATCACAGGCATAATGGAAATTACAGAGCTATCTTTCATCATTTCCTTTTATATCATGATCCTTCTTCAGTTGTTAACACCAACTTCAGGTATAAACTCTCTTATGCCACAGCAATATCAATGATAAAAAAAACAGAAAGACAAAAAATATGCTTTATGATCATTTTATCTCAGATATAATAAAGTCATATAGTGAGAATAAGATGTACATTTATTATTGGAAAATCATGTGTAGGATTCAGCTTGAGGTTGGGAAAATTATTTTTAGTTGGCAAATCAAATCTTTTATTAAACACTTCTCTGAAACACCAATACAGAAGACCTACTATTTGCCCTTATTCACATACCTTTATTTAAATGGACTGCCCAATATTCATAGGAATTAATCATGATTTAATGTAAGTCATACAATGAAAAAATAATCTTGGATCTATTTTGAAATTTCTATTAATTAAGGCAACAAATAAAAAAGATGGGATAAACTAGTGAAGTTTAGACAAGTGATAAGAAGTTGCCCTTATATGAAGATCTATGAAAAGCAGAAATAAATATAAGTTATTTATAAGCACAAAATAAAAGACAGAGAAAAATTTACATATTAGATTATAAAATGTCTAGCAAGAGTTGCTTGTGAAATGGTAGAAATATTATTGATAGACATCTAAAATAGGTGGTGTCCAATCTTTGACTAATTAAACTAATGCTCTACAAATATATTATATGAGCATTCTTATGAGTACAAAATAGGACATGTTACTATCAGTGAAGCTCCAAGGTTGCTATAATGTTGAAAAATGTTATCTATAGCTCAAAGAAGGTATTATATGACAGCAGAAAGTATTTTTATTAATTATGAGGTTTTATAGATATCAAAGTTTTTATCTCTTCAAGTTACAAATGATAAAATTTACTCATATTTTGTTTAACCTTTTTATTATGTGTTATTTAAGACAATTCTATTTTATTTCAGATGCTTTAAATATTTTTAATATTTCTATTAAATGCTTTCATTGAGGCACTATGAGTCACAATGATATTCATAGTTGAATTTAAGGACATCAGTTGCAGTACCGATCTTACCATCAAATCAACTTTTCTTTAATATTTTGTTTGTAAACTCTCTGTTTTTTGTTTTGATAATATGGTTTATGAATTTCCATGTTGTTTTATACCTGTAATGCTGCTTCACACCACCAACAATGTATGAACAAAAACCAAGTCCACTATCTATGTAGACTTTTCTTTGATCAGATCTGCAAAATCTCAAATTTATTATGTAAGTGCTCTATACAATACACCTACTACTACATATCATACAGAATCATTTGACCACTTCAAAAATGTCTTGTGCACCATCTGTCTTTATTTCTGTCTTCCTGATTTTTGGGGAAGCCAATATTTTCCTGTCTCCATAGTTACAACCTTTTCAAAATGTCATACAAAATATGGCCTGTTCACAGTGACCACATTTGCTTAACAAGATGAAGGTAAATTTTCTTCTTTGTGGTGTAATAGCTCATCTTGTTTTGTTCAATAAATATTAATTATTAATTATTATTGAATACAGATTTAATAAACAAATTATCATTTGTTTATTCACTAAGGACAGCCTCATTATTTCCAAATTCTGTCAATTTTGAATAAAAATGCTATTAGTGTTTATAAGTAGAAATTTACATGGATGTAATTTTCAGTTCATACCAGCATAATTGCTAGATTATTTACTAAGCAAGGACTCAGCTTCCTGAGAAACTGTCATCTTTTTTCCCAAAGTAGCTATTCTATTGGCATTTATCATTTGGCAAATGAGAATTTCTTTTTTTTTTTCTTTATCTTCACTAGTATTTGATGATGTCAGTGATTTAGATTTCACCTAAACTAATATGTTTGTGTAGTATCTTGTCTTAATTTTTAATTCCTTAGTGGTATATCAAGGAGACTCCCAGGGTTGGGATTAAGGGGTTCTGTAGTGTTTATTTCTTTTGTTAAACTGGGTCCAGGAGGTTTTGACCTAGGTACAATGCAGAATAGTTGAGAAAGACAAGTACTTAGCAAGGTTTAAACAAGTATCCCATTTATTGACTAGATAAATCTTCTGCTTAAAAAACCCGTGTAATTCCACTTCTTGACATCTATCCCCAAACAAAAAAATATTACTTTTAAAAGATATATGCACATTTCTTTTTTACCATAGTGTAAAAGATACAGGGAATGTAAATAGTCTAAATGTCCACAAAAGATAAATGAATAAAATCATGACATGTATATGTATAATATAAACACAATGGAATACTATACAAGAAAAATTCTTGTAGTTTGCTGCAAAGTGGATGGAACTGGAGGTGTTATGTTAAACAAAATAAGTTAGAGAGAGAGAAGGGAAAATGTGAGATAACCTTGATCATCTGTGAAATATAGAGATAAAACAAGGGAAATGCAAGTATAAAACAATAACAAACCCTTAACCACTTTAGTCTGATCATTATTCTTCACCCTCACTCCTGTCCAGGGTTTTGTAATCAGTAT
The DNA here is from genome assembly GCA_004027635.1 of Crocidura indochinensis. NCBI lineage: Eukaryota > Metazoa > Chordata > Mammalia > Eulipotyphla > Soricidae > Crocidura > Crocidura indochinensis. The sequence goes on from PVKC010002564.1 coordinate 4,284, forward strand.
TTCAATTTAAGGTTAAAGGTTTGTTATTGTTTTGTGCTGTGCAGTGTCTCTCTATATAAAATCCATATATTTGGCACTAATTAATCATCTTAACAAAAAACATCATAAAATAAAAATTCTTACTGTGTGACTACTTTTTTACCCTTTTAGAGAAAGTGTGGGTGTGTCCCTAGCTTGTCTTTTCAGCCCCTGTCTAGGTGTGAGACAGACTTTGTCATTTGTACTGTCTTGAATTCTCCACTCTGCATGGACACCCCCAAAATTCATGGCAGCTAATAAACCTTAACACACACACTTATAACCATTCTGCAAATACATAGAGGCTCAGTTAGCCTATCCCCACTATTGCATGACCATTAAAAAGAAGGATTATACCATAATTGTCTTGGTAGCAAAGAGCCAAGGCCCTGCCAGATGTTGGTTCACTTCCAGCATCAGCTCGAGTATTGTTTGGCTTAGACAGACACTAGCCCAACCCAGCAGCAGTTATGATTAACATAGTTCCAAAGACAGTGGAGACAAACTCCTCAGTGTTGTAAACAGAAGGCAACAAGAATTCAGGAGAATGCACAACATTAGAACTGTGTAATCATCTTGAAGAAATCTTTAAGACAACTGTATGTTGACACTCAATGATCTGAAAAATGATACTTGAGTAATTAAGCTTGAAGTATCCCATTAAAATGAAATAAAGTAAAGTAACTAAAAGAATGCATTACTAAGTCACAGAAGCAGTATTGTTAACGCTGAAAATCAAATTAGTGCACTTGAAGATACATTAAACAACTCCAGTAAGAATGAAGTCCATCGAAAAGAGAATGAAAAAAAGAGTATAAGAGAAATTAATCACTATATTAAAAAGAAACAACCTTTTGGGGTCGTACAGGTGGGGCAGCAGTAGGGCATTTGCCTTGCGCGTGGCTGACTCAGGACTGACAATCCCCCAGCGTCCCATATGGTCCCCCAAGCCAGGAGTGATTTCTGAGAGCATATCCAGGAGTAATCCCTGAGCATCACCAAGTGTGGCCCAAAAAAGAAAAGAAAAGAAAGAAACAACCTCAGAATTAGGAATTCCAGAAGGAGAAAAGAGAGAATCGGGAATTCCAGAAGGAAAAGGAGAGAGGGAGAAATAAAGTGATTAGGTGAAGAAATAATTAATGAAAATATTTTAATTTAAAAAGGTAAGGTAACCTGCTAGTTGTTTGGGATGTTAAAAACTAATGTTGAGATCTGAAGGGCTAGTTCAGTGTGTAGGGTGATTGCCTTGCATGCAGCCACTCTAGATTCAATCTCCAACATCCCAGATGGTCCCCTTAACACTGCCAGTAATAATTTCTGAGTGCAGTGCCAGGAGCAACCCCTGAACATCACTGGGTGTGACCCAACACCACCCTCCAAAAAAAACGATAAAACTCCAAAAGTTGACAAGAAATATGAGAACTCAAATTATTCTTCAAGTCATATTATAATATAAATGTGATATTTATTAGTACCAAATATACAAGTTAATAATGTGGCAGATAGTTTCAAGTACCTTATCAAACTCTGGAAAAATGTGTGTGTCTGTATGTGTGTCTTGACTCACATTCTCATCTGTTCATGACTATCTCCCTTCCCAGGAAATTTTATAGTGAATGCCTTGCAGGAACATATCTTTGTTTCACTTCATGGAGAAGCTGAACTCAGTTGCCAGCTGTACCCACCACAGAGTGCAGAGCACATGGAGATACGTTGGTTCCGGAAACACTACACACAACCTGTTCACTTGTACAGAGGCCATAAAGATATTCATGGAGAAACAGATTCTAAGTATGTGGAGCGAACAGAGCTCCTGAAAGAAGCCATCGGAGAGGGTAAAGTGACCCTCAGGATTCATGGTGTACGTGTTGATGATGATGGACAATACCATTGCTTATTCCGAGACGGTGAGTTCTATGATGACACCATCACAGAACTGAGGGTCACAGGTGAGGATGGGTTCCTTTAAATTTTTATGCATCCATGATTCTTAACCTATCTAGGAAAATTATCAGTGCTTACCACTATTTGCATCTTACATGAAATGTTAACTCTATTACCTAGAGCTAAGTTATTTAATATAATAGACACATAGAGATACTTGCATACCTTTTTTGTTTGTTTGTTTTTGGGTCACACCGGTAGCACTCAGGGGTTCCTCCTGGATCTATGCTCAGAAATCAACCCTAGAAGGCATGGGGGACCATATGGAATGCCAGGATTCTGCATGCAAGGCAAACACCTTACCTCCACACTATCTCTCCGGTCCCTTGTATTCATTCTTAATTAAAATTTAAGTTAAAATTTCAATTCTGTAGTATCAATGAACACATCTCTGGTACTTAATGATATTATCTGGCAAAAGCTACTGTATTAGATAAGATGCAGAATATATTACTGGAGAACATTTATTGCATAAAATTACTCTAGATTAAGGGAGTGGAAAGGTGGTGCTAGAGGTAAGGCATCTGCCTTGTAAGCACTAGCCTAGGATGAACCACTGTTTGATCCCCCAGCATCCCATATGGTACCCCTAAGCCAGGGGGCGATTTCTGAGAGCATAACCAGGAGTAACACCTGAGCATCAAACGGGTGTGGCCCAGCCCCCCCTCAAAATTACTCTAGATTAAAAGTTCAAATCTCATCTCATTGTTTGCCAGTGTGTTAAGTACATTTTGCACATACTCTAGAAAATAGTCTAAAATTTTTAAAATTAGTTTTCCATAAACTGACATCTATGTCTGTATATGTTTTAGGCAAATACCTATCATATGAAAAGACTATACAAATTAAAGTTTCATTTAAATATTTAAGTTATATATTGTGGCAGTTCTTAAATGATTAATCATGAAGATATGAGAAAAGCATTAGTCTATAAATTTTTGAATACTTAAATTTTGTTTGTTTTTTATATCAACTGAACTTAAGCAATTTTCTAAATTGATCAAATATTATATAAGTAGTTTAAGTTAATGAAAATATGAATGAAATAGGCATTTCCTCCTTAGTATTTACTATGATGTTTTAAATTTGTTTGAAGTATCTCTTTAGTCTAGTTACTCTTGTTTATGTTTTGACTAATGGGGCTAGAAAAACAGAGCTTCATGGTATTTGGCTATCCAAATGCACTGAAATTAGAATAGGATTGGCAGAAATATTTTTGGTTATATTTCCCCTTCCTTTAACCTAAGATACTGGTTTCCCTTTTTATTTTTGACCAGCAACAAATATAGAGACACAAATGCTTGTACACCCATCTAGTATCAAAGGTATTTTATTGGAGTGTAATTCAGAAGGTTGGTACCCCCAACCTCACATGGAATGGAGAGATGACAGAGGAAAGATCATCCCACCTACATCAGAATCACATTCACAGGGTTCAGATAAATTGTTCAACATGAAGATGACCCTTATTCTTCGATCACATAGAAATGTCAGTTGCTGCCTTCGTAACCCTGTGACTGGTCAAGAGGAAATCACACACATTTTCCTTCCAGGTAAGATCAGAATGGTACTAAGGAAAATAAGGTTTCAGTACATACTAAAATCATAACTGTCAACTAACAAATAAAGGGTGAGAGGGAAAGAACATTAGACTAGAAGTACATAACAATGGGTGTGGGTCATGGGCACTTATATGGCAGGGATCAGTCCAATCCAATTAAAACTGCCTCATAAAATTACCTTAAACCATACAAGCCCTTTTAGGTAAGTCAAGGGGGCTTTGAATGAAAACATATTTTTGATGTATTATTTTTTGTTTAAACTATCCAAGCACTCTGAGTTTCCTAGTATTAAGATTTCTGTTCTGTAATTCAGATGCACTGTTTTCATGGAAGACTATTTGGTTGTTGACGCTGGTTTTAATTCTGGCCCTTCTACTGGTCTTCATAAAAACATCTCTGATTGAGGCATTTCATATGTGCAAAGGTATGTTTAATAGGTAAGATATGAAAAGAGGGTGGGATAGCAAAAACTACATGTCTATAATTATAAGTCTATCAGGAAGGTCTAATCTCTTGGGTTATATGTAAGACATATGTCCTCAATACTACTCTTGTGTTCTATATATTCTCCTCTTGGTGGAACTGTTGGTGATACTCAGGGGTGTTCCATATTTTATAAACTGTTATTAGTAGGGTTTTATGCGTAAACTATTTCAGAACCACACCCTCCACCCACTAGCCCACAATCTCTGCTATTGTTTCAGTGTCACTAATATACCTTGTCTCACTGTGGTGAGTTTCCTATAGAAGACCTAGGCTACTTTTATTTTAATCAAATTCTTTTGCACAGTTGACCTTTACAACAAACAAGGAATTTTATAACATTTAATCCATAAAACCTAACACAAGTCACACATATTTTGCACTTAATTTTTAAAAGGTTTCAATGACCACGTTAGAAGTAGAAATTAAAGCTCTAAGCACAGGAAAGACATGGTTGAGAAGAGGTCACATACTAGTAGTCTACAGGGGTCACTCTTGGCAGTGATCAGAGGATCATATATCGTGACAGGGATTGGACCAGGGTTAGCTACATGCTCCTTATATATCTCTTTATTTATCCCTGAGTTTTTTTGTCTAGTTCTTTGAACTTTTTCTATTCTACATTACCAAAAAGGGTGACATTAAAGTCTAGCCATTACCACTTGGTACATATTTCCCAATCCACATTATCTCCATACAAAAATAATTATGATTTCTATTTGTTTCAGAGCGTTCTTTCAGTAAGTGTCCTATAGAAGCTGGCGTGCTGATATTCCTTACATTATTTGTAATCATTGGACTTAATATCTATTTGCATCACAAAAACAGAGGTATGCTATATCAAAAGGTAGGAATATATGTTCTTTTTAAATATTATCTTTTGATCAAATATTTAGCTAAAGATTTATATCTGCTTGAATTTTATGAATCAATTACACACAGTGCTGATTCTACTGCTCACAAGACAAAGAAAAAATATACTTCAGTCTTATAGCTTTGTGTATGTGTGTGCTCCAATAGTCCTGTTAACAGTCCCTAATCAAAAATACCAATTCTTTTCATATGTTAAACCTAGAGGAGGTAATAATTAACTGTATATTAAACTTTATTCAGACTTTTATTAAAAAAGCAGTGCACAGCAAAAGACTCCCTTCTCAAAATGACTCTTACTTTACATATATATTGCCAGTTTCCTAGTGTTCATGGCCACTTAGAATTAATTCTTTCCTTTCTTGCCCTTCTTATGGATGGCATAGAAATAGTAATTATAAAAGTCTTGTGATAGTTAAATCTAGCATATGTGAAATGTGCCCATGAAAATTATATAAACAAGACAATAATTAATATGCTAAAGAATAAAAATTCTTCATTTACTTGTTGTATTGGAGAATAAACTCTGAGCTAAAAACATTCAAGGCAAGTGCTCTACTACTGATTACGTCTTTAAAGCCAGAATTCTAAATGAAGCAAACATAAGACATAGACTCTTCAGATAATGTTAATATACTCATATTCGTTGTAATAAAATACACTGTACTTTAACCAAATGTGACTAGGACTGTTTTTCATAACTCATAAAAAAGTTAATGTTGGGGATCCCATTCTTCTGTCCTGTGCATTCTATTCGACCCATAGGCCAGAGATTGGCCCTGTAGAGTGTCTTTTTATCCTTTAAACATAGATTGGCACACTGTATAGTCCAAACCTGTCCCTCTCTGTCTGAAGCCCTATGAAGCCACACACCAGCAAGTCTGAAGATCCCATCCTTCTGTATTGTATATCCTATTTGTATATCCTTCTGTAGCTTGTATATCCACCCCTATACCAAAAATTGGTCTTATATCATATCCATCTATCCTCTAAATTCAAAGCTTTGTGGACCCACTTAATGAAAACATTATTACACACATATCTTATATTGGGGGAAGTTGGGATGTTGAACTCCTATTTCTCAGACAGTGTGAACCTTACATCTCAATTGACTCCACTGAGTAATTAGTTGAAAATTTTCTGGGCATACTCAAATTATATTTCACAGTAAGGAAAATAACCTGAACAGCAGATGTATTGTTAGCTGTCTGTTATAAGCAACTCAAAAGATCAGTTTTCTAGTAACTGGGAGTCTAAATCTCCACCACTAACACCCATAAAACTTGAAGAACAATGAGAAAACTAATACATTCAGCTTCATCTACAGATAGAACAGAAACCAGGGAAGTCCCCAAGACCAACAAAACACTTAAAATTGACTGATGAAGAACTAAAATTAACACTCACTGCACTGGCAACAGAAATTAAGCAAGCATTTGCTAGTGAAATTAAGAGATCACTATACAAGAGATTAAACCAACTCAAAGAAGACCTTTTTTTCAGGATGGGAGATTCCATAAAAATGGAATTGAAAAACCTAAAGAGTGCACTCAATAGTCATCGTAATTGAATCTCATAGGGGCAGAATCAGATAGGTGAACTTAAAGACAAAATATAATCCAGCATTGATACTGAAGTTAAAAAAGAAAACACAAACAAAAGGAAGAAAGAAGTTTTAAGGTATTTAAGGAACAAAGACAAGAATATTCTCCACTGTTTTGGCAAGGGTAATAATCTATTATTCATTGTATAAAAAGAAAAATGAAAAAAAGAAATTTGGCCCTAATTTTCATGTGAGAAAAAAAATACAGATCACTGCAGGTGATATATCTTAAAGGCTTATTGATGAATATGACATTATAAGGCTGCAAGCCTTTGCTATTATGAAAACTTACCCCAAACACTTCACAGCATATTAAAACTTCATTTTTGTTTGTTCTGTCTAACTTGAGGCATTAATTACAAAGGCTTTTACCACATTGCTCACAATCTTTGGTAATTATTCATAAAAAGTTTATTTCACAATTACCACTTATTTAAAATGGTCTTTCTTTGGGAATCCTGCTTCCTACTAGCTCCATTTGGTGCCTCTCTTCTTGTCTAGGCAGATTCCATTTGCATCAATCTTTCTGACTACTTTTTTTTTCATTTATATATTGCAATTTAGATATAACTTAACCATTTATTTAATACATATGAATTGCAAGAAAATTTCAAAAATCTTTGTTTTTAGTTTTACAGTATCCTTTTTTGGGAAATTGACTATAACTTTCACTTTGGAGAAGCAACTATAAAAGATAAAATTGACTATCCTATATATCAGCTAACTTAGAGAGTAATAAGGTAACTTCTAGGAATTCTAACCATAAGTCCCTTATTCTTAAAATTTTACAATTAATATGATTGCCCTCCTAAATGTTTTTTTTTGCTTTTTGTTTTTTTGGGGGCCACATCCGGTGACACTCAAGGGTTACTCCTGGCTATACTCTCAGAAATTGCTCCTAGTTTGAGGGATCATATGGAATGCTGGGGCATCAAACCGCGGTCTGTCCTAGGTTAGAGTATGCAAGGCAAACACCCTACCACTTGTGCCACTGCTCCGGGCCCATAAATATGTGTCTTATTAAAACAAAACATGGATGTGGACTGAATCTCCATGAGACACATTTTATGGAAGTTCTCTATCAACGTATACATAGATAAGTCTCCAATAAATCCAACCGTTTGTTTCCAGTCTATGTGGCAAAGTGTTTATAAGATGCACACTAGAGGCAGATTTCCATGGTTGTTTCATGGAAATAAATTTAGAAGATTTATCTAAGGCCTTTTAGCTGTATTTTCTTATCTGTGAAATAAATATATTCTCTCTAGGTTTAATATGATAATTAAACTAGTCAATTTAATAATGATTTATCCTGATTTTTCACAGAATTCAGACATTAACCTGTCATAATGATCATTACCATTAGCATTACCTTTAGCTAAGAATGTTATCCCAAGTCTTTTCCTGGTAGATTAAAAGCGGTCATTTCCCCACCTCTTTTTTAGATTATTTTTCTTTACTTGCAGCCTATGTTATCTCACTTTCAAGTATGGCAATTGAAAGAAAAGAAAAGAAAAAGAGATAGAGAAAGAAAGAAAGAAAGGAAGAAAGAAAGAAAGAAAGAAAGAAAGAAAGAAAGAAAGAAAGAAAGAAAGAAAGAAAGAAAGAAAGAAAGAAAGAAAGAAAGAAAGAAAGAAAGAAAGAAAGAAAGAAAGAAAGAAAGAAAGAAAGAAAAAAGAAAGAAAGAAAAAAGAGAGAAAGAAAGAGAGAAAGAAAGAAAAGGAAAGAAAGAAGAAAAAGGAAAGAAAGAAGAAAAAGAAGGAAAGAAAGAAAAAAGAAAGAGAAAAAGAAAGATGAAAAAGGAAAAAGAAAAAATGAAAGTAGGATAGAAGAAAGTTTTAGTTTTCACTCATTTATTTGAGTAAATACTCAACATTTTCAGTCTATTTTTATTTCCAAGTTATGTTTACATTTTCTTTCTTTCTTTTTTTTTGTTTTTTTCGGACCACACCCTCTTTTGATGCTCAGGGGTTACTCCTGGCTATGCACTCAGAAATTGCCCCTGGCTTTGGAGGGGGGACCATATGGGATGCCGGGGGATCCAACCACAGTCCTTCCTTGGCTAGCACTTGCAAGGCAGACACCTTACCTCTAGCGCCACCTCACCGGCCCCTACGTTTTCTTTTAAATTACGTTTTATATCCCTTATTAAAAGAGACTTCTTATTCCCTAAAATGTTAATGTTAGAAGATAGAACTCTTTGTCCAACAGCAAAACTTGTAGAGTCTCCATTCTCTCTTTTATTTTACATAAATATCCAGAGAATTTTTGCTATTTAAAAAGTGATGTCATTACAGTTAAAGGAGATTTATGGTTAGTTAAGAACAGAATATTGGAGCCAGAGCAATAACACAGTGGGTAGGGTGCTTGCCTTGCATGTGGATGACCAAGGTTCCATCCTGGGCATCCCATATAGTCTCCTGAGCTGGCCAAGAGTAATTTCTGAGATCAGAGCCAGGAGTAACCCCCTGAGCATTGTTGGGTGTGGCCCCCAACAGAGTTGAGTAGTTTTTTGAACTACCGAGGCAAATATTTATTGACAATGAAGAAAATAACTGGAAAAAAAGTGATTGCTATAGACATAGAGTTCTGGTTTGTAAACAGATAAACTAATGTTGACAATGGTACACCCAGCCCAAGATGAAACCAATATTATAAAGTTGTTTTATACTTTTAAAGTCATCCAGATGAAAACATTTAATGAAGATAATTTTTTCAAGTAACAGGAATACTTTTTTTTTTTTTTTTTTTTTGGTTTTTGGGTCACACCCGGCAGTGCTCAGGGGTTACTCCTGGCTCCATGCTCAGAAATTGCTCCTGGCAGGCACGGGGGACCATATGGGGCACCAGGATTCGAACCGATGACCTTTTGCATGAAAGGCAAATGCCTTACCTCCATGCTATCTCCCGGGCCCCAGTAACAGGAATACTTTTGTGAAAGTTCTTTCATCTCAGAGATCTTGAATGATTTTGTTTCACCAAGAAGCCTCAAGAAGCCCAAGGTCCCAGTTAAAGAAGATAAAAATGGGGCTGGAGCAATAGCACGGCAGGTAGGGCATTTGCCTTGCCTGCATTGGATGAGGGTTAACTCTCAGGCTTTCCATAGGATCTCCCTATCCTGTCTAGGAATGATTTCTGATAAACCAGGAATAACCTCTGATAGCCACCAGGTGTTGCCCCCCAAAAACAAGCAAACAAAAAATAGAAAGCATAATGTGCTCATCTGTTCTTCAAACTCTTAGTACGCAGAGTAAATGTCATGCTGCTGAAATGGGAAGATGGGTTCCTGTTTCTTGGCGGTCATCTTCCAACTTTATTACAATTATACTCAGCTCTAAGATCTTTCACTTTCTACATAGCCCATTCTATCTCTCTCCTTACTCTAATATGAACCCAAAAGAATGTATCATTAGGACGTTATAAAATAAATCTGCTATTAGTTTGTAATCAGCTCTCTTTCCCTAATGTGACACTGCTATTTATTGTACCTCTCTACAGGCCCTGATTCAGATCCACATTCCCAATTGGATGCTATGTGGTTAGAAGATTTAACTATGGCCTTGTGTATTCTGCTGGTCTTCATTAACATGGTCATTTCCTTTGTTTACTTTAAATTTAGAGGTAAGAGGAATGGAAAGGGATATTCAAATTTTCTAAGGGATGATATTTCTAGTCTTTGTGGTTTAGGGGAAGGATGAAACAGACCTATGTCCTGTATAAGGGGTTCCTGTTTTTGTCTTCATGAAGCTCCAAGGTTTCTGTAGTACAAGTGCTGTGCCTCAAATTTAAGAAATAATCTCACTTCTTATTTCACAACTGCTTAACTCTCATTTAAACGAGGGTACATGGCTATCTAATCCTGAAACATTTGCTAAAGTTGTTTATAGATCTTTTTCATAACTAAGGTGCTTTCTTCATTCGCATCTCAAATTCAGTATCAGAATGTAATATTACAATTTTCTCTTTCAAGTATCAAAAGAACATTTGGCAAGAAACATTTCTGAAGTTTTGCTCACAAGAATATAAAATTCCTTTCTTTTTTCTGAACAAATATACTTTTCTTGTGAAAATGGAAAGGAAGACATGGTTACATGGAAAGAAACAATTTGATATTTGATTCTTGTATTCTACCAGAAACTTATAAATCCTAAAAATTCAATCAAAACATTGTATCTTTGTTCTAAAGATTATTTTTAGTTCTTAAAAATCACTCTTTATTAAATTTCCATTAATGATTATAATTGCTACTCCCTTGACCTATGAGAAGGGTTTCTACATACAGATTCTATATTTAAGCTATTTTCTTTAAAATATAGTATTGAATGTTAACTTTTACACAGTTTTGAGCACTGCTGTCAATATCTGGAAAGTATTTTGAGAGACGTGAAAAGTTTAACATTATAATTTAAAATGATATACTTCTTTTAAATTCAGAAAATAAAATCAGATCTTAAAATAAAAATGCATGTGATGGTCATAGAGTAAGTTTAAAAAAAAAGACTCCTGGCTCTGAGCTCAGAAATCTCTCCTGGCAGGTTTAGGGGACCATATGGGATGTCAGGATTCAAACCTCCATCGTCCATCCTGGAGCTGCTGCTCGCAAGGCAAACACCCTCCAGCTATGCTATCTCTCCAATCTCTCTCTCTTTTTTTTTATTTGTTTTTTGTTTTGGGGGGCCACACCTGGCAGCACTCAGGAGTTACTCCTGGCTCTGCACTCAGAAATAGCTCCTGGCAGGATCAGGGGACCATATGGAAAGCCAGGGATCGAACCCAGTCCATCCCAGATGGGCTTCATGTTAGGCAAACACCTTACTGCTGTGTTATCTCTCCGGCCCCAATATTCCACCTCTTGAGATTAAACAAATATAAGAATCTAGTGTCTAAGAGTCTGCTTCATAGAAATAGATTTATACTTTTGAAGCCTAATTTTGGCTACCAAGTAAAGTAACTTTATCACTGTCATTCCCTAAACATGGAGGAATGTAATAAGTCTATAAACATGTTCTTCCACTCATGATGGTCATGTTTATGCTAACTTATTGGAATTAATATAGACATTAGATTCAAGGAGGAACCTTTCTCTCTCTCACAGTGGAGTACCAAAGGAGATGAGAAACAATGCTATTTTTCATCTACATGAGGCTGCCAGGTCATTTCTTAATTGTGTCTTTCTGTATTCCATGAAGACCATGAAAGAGTTATTTCAATCAAATATTTTAGCACTATTTTAACTTTTCTTATAATTATATAAAAATAAGATCAGATGATGTATTAATTAATTTATATTGGGGATTATGCAAAAGATTAAACTGAAATGATTAAATTATTCTTTGTATAATTATTTGCATTATGCTAGTAAGACATTGCAAATGCTACACTTTTATAGTAATAAACTTATGATAACATAGCCAAATTGAAAATATAAATACAAATTAGTCAATATAAAATGTTAACTATTTCCATAATAAAATTAATATTGTTTGTGAAGGATCAAAAATATTTCCAATTACTTACAGCTTTCCAAAATTGCCTACAGTTTTTCTTAATATTATTTTTGATTCTCCCAACTTTCTGTTATATTTTTAGGATTGCTTTTCTAGCTACATTTTTGGGTACCATTTTACTGAAATAATTTAGCTTTTTTCACATTGAAAACTTCAGTTTCATATTTAATATCCTTAGTGTTTCAGGCTTTTTTAGTTTCTCTTTTTTTAAGAGATTACTGGAAGAAGATGAACAAAAATATTAAGAAAAATTTTAAAACAAATGTACAGATCCAGCGTAACCTCTCATGTACTGATGACATAAGCATCAGTTTGATTGTACAACATCTTTTTATCAAACAAGCAAATACAACAGATAATGACTAATTATATCAAAGTTCAAAGAGTATCAGAGTTTATCAGAGTGATTTTATCAGAGCTCAAAGAGAAATAAAAAGAGATAGACAAGATAATCTTGATTGTAATTTCACCTGGTTATGCATTTAGTTCAGTTGAAGAAATAATGTATAAATTAAATGTATCTCTTCTGAAATTATTTGTAGTTATTTCAGGCTCCTTGAAATTTTCCTTTCATTGACATAATCAATCTAATTTATATTAATGACTTCTAAGTGAAAGTTATTTTTCTCTACTGACTTTCCAGAACTGTCTTCTATCGCCAAAAAAAAAAAAAATCAGGCTATTCTCAAATATATTACCACATAAGAACTTTTCTTATTAAGATATGAGTTATAATGCTGTGAATATGTTTTATTTTCTCGGCAGAATTCCTGAACATTTAAGGAGTTGAACAAGAATCCAAGTTTTATCTGGACTTCTTGAGGCAAGACTGGAAAACCATGCTAAGATCTCAGAAGAAAAAATATGCTGTCTCACAATTTTACAACAATCAAAAATCCCCATATAGAGTACAAATAAAATATACTGTATATTTATTTTGTATTTATTTTGGTTCTTGAATCTATATCAGTAATTTAACATCATATTAGTAATTAAGAATGGTAATGAGAGGCTGGAGCAGTGGTACAGGGCATAAGCCATCTGCCTTGCACATGCTAGCCTAGGACTGACTGAGGTTTGATCCCCAGGGTCTCATATGGTCCCCTAAGCCAGGAGCGATTTTTGAGCAAATAACCAGGAGTAACCCCTGAACGTCATCGGGTGTGGCCCTAAAACAAAACAAAACAAAACCAAAAAACAACAACAACCAAAAGAATGTTAATGAAAGTAAGGTGATTCTTAAATCTATGATGTTTACAAGAGAGTTGATTAAAACATCACTATAGAGAAGTTGAAAACACAGGCTCCAAAGCCAAACCTATGCAACATCTATCAAAAAGTGGACAATATAAGAAAAATACAATTTAAAGAAATTAGTAGAGATAGTCACCTACAAAATAAATAAAAAACAAATTTTTCTAAAGTACATTATATAGTACATATATACTAATAATACATTCTTTAGTCTATGAAAGAAATGCAACAAATTATCTTTAGATTTTATCAATATCTGTAACAATCCTGATTAGAGCAGGCATAAAATATAAAATCTAAGAAAAACAAGTTCACTCATGCAATAACTTAGTGGTTAATGTTGAAGACTGATAACTTTTCACGTTAACAATATCTTGTGAGTCTTATTAGTTCACTTAATTCCAAGCATTCTTGGGCAACCATTTTCTTAGTTTGCTTATCTATATACTTTTATATTAATCTGTCATGACTCTGATTAAAACAGGCACAATTGCATATGAATTGCAAAAAGATGAGTTCCTGGAAAAATAGGAGAAAGTAGAAGAAAGAGGAGGAAGAAGAGATGAAGAGGAGTAGGAGAGAGAGAAGAAAAAAGAGAAGAGGGGAGAAAAAGCAGGAGGAAGAGAAAGGGTGAGTAGAAGGAAAATAAGGAGAAAGAGTAGGAGAAGTAAAGAGGAGGAATTGGAGGAGAAAGAAGGGTAGGAGAAAGAAAGAGGAAATATGTCATATGTATAATATGTATATTTATGTTCACAGATGTATAAAATGTACAATGTATTTATGATACATTAACTACCTATGCCATATTAGGATATGTACATTAAGGATATCCTTTCAAAACTCCCATGTAAACATGCAAGAGAATATTTCTCACCATTCATTTCTGAGAAAAGATTGTAGGCAATCTAGAAAATAGTTATGTGACATTAGAAAAAATAAGATCATTGACAACCCTGAAGGACAGGAGAAATATAAGTTGAACCACACCTTATATTTGGTGAACTACACCATAATTAAATTATTTAAAAATAACCCAAAGCACATCATAGTTAAATTGTTTCAAAGATCAGGGCCGGCGAGGTGGCGCTAGAGGTAAGGTCTCTGCCTTGCAAGCAATAGCCAAGGAAGGACCACGGTTCGATCCCCCGGCGTCCCACATGGTCCCCCCAAGCCAGGGACAATTTCTGAGTGCTTAGTCAGGAGTAACCCCTGAGCATCAAATGGGTGTGCCCCGAAAAATTAAACAAAAAAATTGTTTCAAAGATCTTATAAAGTGACCAGATAAATTAGAATTAGATAGGGGACAAAATAAACATCATGATTGATTGATCAGTATAATAAAAAGAAGCCTAAAGAAAATAATATGCCTTTAACAGATACAAAACAAAAAAATATCAGTCTTAAATTGTACAACACGCTATATACAAGACAAAAATCAAGGAGAATTGCAGAAATGGTCAAGAAAATTAAAGCAGAAAGATTGGCCAGCATATCTGACTACTAGAAATGTTAAGGGAAGTTTACAAGGTGAAAGAATATCATACCAGATGCAAATTCCAATCTATCAAAGGAGAAAGTTCTAGAAATTGTAAAAATGTGAGGAAAGTTGATATTTTATTTTATTCTAAATCTCTTATTAGACAGTTGACAATTTATATATTTACTAAAAATAAGAATTTATAGTATATTTTATAGTAGCAAAAGAAACACCAACAGAAAATGGATTATGCAGAAAGAACAAATTATAATCTAAGGCATGTCTTGTGTTATGCATTAAATGATATAAAATTATTATACAATAGAGTCATCATGTCCGCACTCAGCCAGCTACTAATTTCATCTTGAAGGAGATGTATACCAAGCTGTGAAAAACCATAGGTACACCAGCCACACAGCTGGAAATGACAATCACAGGAAAGAGCCCTGCCAAACCCATGTCAGCTTTACTCATCACTTATAAATGCTGCTTTGACAATGGCCTACCTTCACCACTCAACCATGGGCTCTGCAGAGATGCCAAACTGACCAAAACTCCAGCAGTGCCAATATTTGGGCTGAGATCTCCAGTATTTTGGGGGAGTGAGTGCAGGCACCCTACCCCTGCCTCCTCATACATCCAGAAATACTGACAGCTAAAACCACATCTTGCAAAAACTAAAGTAGTAGCTAAAATGTATAGAATTCCTGGACCTTGCAGGCTCATGACAGCTTCAATTGTTTTTAATACTGTCATCCCAGTAGGAATATATCAATTTCAACAACATGGTTTCAAAGCCATCTAATATTCAAAAACAAGTAACAGAAAATCAGCTAGTAACAAACCAGTTAGCAGACCTTCTGACAATGACTTAATGACCTTATTCTGAGATACAATAATTTTCATATTACTGTACTTATAAAATTTATTTTATTTCCTCTTACTTGAAAACAGATATATAAAATATATTATTTTTACCTGCCAAGGAAATGGACTGTGTTAGCTCTGGACTCAAGATTTGTTCTACAAAGACCAGGGGAGCAATGCAAAAGCAAGGGAGTCTATTCCAGCATGCTGAGACCATACCTCTCACAGGTAGCGACAACTAAGTGGGTTTGCAGGCCATTTTGATAGGGTTTCTGGGGCTTCAAGCTAGGGGTAAAACTATAGGTTCTCAGTACACATTGCATTAGCCAGGTTTAAACTGGTTGTCTGAAATAGTGGAGGAGTGGATCAGGTGCCTGCCAGGTTCCCACCAACCTTTGGGTATAGTTAGATAAGGTTTCTCACCTGCAGGCCCCTGGTTGTTGCTAGTTTATCTAACTGTCCTGGTATGTGCCTTTGAATTTCCTGGAAATGGCTGTTTTTCTGGGCCTATTCCCTGTGATTTGCAAGTTAAGCCTGTCATGGCTGTGTGAAGCAAAGCAAGGTTCAGAAGAGAAATAGCAGCAATTTATTCTAAACTTATATTCCCTTCTAACAGACTGGAATCTGGGGACAATGGTGATGGGATTCATCTCAGAACAAACATATTAGGAGCAACTGTGTAATATATAATTTTTAAATAAAGTTAAATTCCCATTAAAGTTAACTTCACAAACTAAGAAAGCATGTTTCAAATTATAAGTCAAAAGCAACCATTAAAGTATAATATCAAGAAAAAATCAAAATAGTAAAGGTTGGTTAATTAGCATAAATAGGTGTAAGAATATGTCTATCATAGCACAATTTACAATATCTAGAGTCTGAAAACAACCAAGAACAAAGCAGAAACAACCTAGAAGTGCCTGAGAACAGATGAGTGGCTAAAAACCTGTGGTATATCTAGACAATGGAGTACTATGCAGCTGTTAGAAAAGATTAAGTAATGAAATTTGCTTATAGATGGATAGTTTTAAAGTGAAATGAGAGAGGGATAGACATAGAATAATCTCACTCATTAATGGGATAGAATAGAAATAAAAATAGTCTGGTAGTAATATCTAAATACAATAGAAATTAGGATCAGGAGACCTGTCCATGATAGGAAGCTTGCCACAAAGAGTGGTGAATGCAATTAGGATAGTGAAAGATTCACTGTGACGATGGTAGTTGGAAATGATAACTGAACAAAAACTGGATGCTGAAAGGGGATAAAGTGATATGCACAGTATCCCTTCATTAGCAATAGTGTAAATCACAGTATCAAAAAACAAAAGAGAAAGTAAGAGAAGTTTTTTTCTACAGAGGCATGCAAAAGAGGGTAAGTGGGAGGGAAATTGGGACATTAGTGATGGGAAAATGCACTCGTGAAGGGTGGTGTATATTTTCAAGGGACTATCCAGATCGTGGAGTATTTGTTAGGGTGCTATATATGTATATAACAATCTAATGGAATATCACTCAATCTTTTCTTGTTGTTTTGGTTTGGTTTTGAGTCACAGCAGGTGTTACTCCTGGTTTTGCAGTCAGAAATAACTCCTGGCTGGCTCAGGGTGTTATGATCTAAGTTTATGATATGTATCTTTGATATTATAATAAATTTGATATTATAATAAATTTATAATAAATAAAATTATAATAAATTATAATTTATAATAAATTTATAATAAATAAAATTATAATAAATTATAATAAATTTGATATTATAATAAATTTGATATTATAATAAATTTGATATTATAATAAATGTGTCCTAAAGGGATTATTTTGTTTATAAGTGGAAAGTTTTAAAGGATGTCTGCACTTAAATGAATTTCCTTGTTCCATTTAAGCTGAGAAATTATTGATTTGAGAAAAACTTTGTAGCCATAGTGATAAAATTTGATGTGCATGTATCTTCGAATTTTCTTGCTATTCTTTTTTTCCTTTTTTTTTTTTTTTTTTTTTTTTTTTTTTTTTTTTTTTTTTTTTTTTTTTTTTTTTTTTTTTTTTTTTTTTTTTTTTTTTTTTTTTTTTTAGTTTTTGGGTCACACCCGGCAGTGCTCAGGGGTTCCTCCTGGCTCTATGCTCAGAAATCACTGCTGACAGGCTCAGGGAACCATATGGGATGCCGGGATTTGAATTACCATCCTTACACATGCAAGGCAAACTCCTTAACTCCGTGCTTTCTCTGCGGCCCCTTCTTGCTATTCTTAATTCAATGCAATAGTAATTGTAACTCCAGGGGGCCCGGGAGATAGCATGGAGGTAAGGCATTTGCCTTTCATGCAAAAGGTCATCGGTTCAAATCCCGGTGCTGCATATGGTCCCCCGTGCCTGCCAGGAGCAATTTCTGAGCATGGAGCCAGGAGTAACCCCTGAGCACTGCCGTGTGTGACCCAAAAACCAAAATAATAATAATAATAATAATAATTGTAACTCCATATCTTATTATATCCTTGCTGTACTGTAGCCCAGTCATTGCTGTAAATGGTGCCATGGTGTATGTGGGTGTCCACATGCTAATAATAATGTGTTATACTGAGCATGAATCAGAAGGATGAATTTTCAGAAATGCCTTATAAAATGGCTTATGAGACCACTGCTTTCTGCTGATTGTTACCACCTTTGATGTCTGGATTCAAGACTCGATGAATAAACCTCCTTATTATCCTTCTACATATTGTCTTTATGTGCTTGAATAAATAAACACTTATTACAACAAGGGGACCATATGAGTTGCCAGGAATCAAAACTTGGATCAGCTCTGCCCAAAGTAAACACCTGATCTGCTGTACTATCACTCTGATCCCTAGAAAACTACTCAATATTAAGAAAAAAAAGAGATCTTAACTTTTTTCCACAAATTAATTGAAATTGGAGGGGCTAATTCTAAGTATAATAATATGAAAAAGGCAAATATTAAATAATTACACTTTATGTATAATATGAAGAGTCAAGGAAACAAACAACCCCTCCCAAATGTTATGGATTCAGACCACAGAGTTGAAATCACCAGAAGGAGAGATTGAAGGGGTTTCAATGTACCATGAAAAAGAAAACTAGTACTTTGGTTCCACAAATTGTGTTAATATATTTTGATTTGGGGGTTGGGGTGTTATCTACACTAGCTGTGTTCAGAGCTTAATCATGGATCCTAGTGAGGCTCAGGGGACCATACACATTACTGGAGATCAAGTGTATTTTTCTCCTTGCATAATCTCTCCTGCTTCTGGTAAAGATTTTTAAGAGGTTTCAAATTGTGGAGCAGATTAGATAGAAGGTGAGAGATTATTACATCCTGTTCCTTTTATTTGATGAAGAACAGAGTGGAAATAGTAATGAGCTGGATGGAACCATAGTGCTACACAAATTGCTCTCTAACTTCCAAAAGAGAAAAGAAATTGAGTCTAAACACATTATTTTCAACTATAATTAGAATATTCACCATGACAGAGCAAAGAACAAGCTAGAAAATAGTAGACATGTGTTTTAAGAAAAATGAAAGACATTTGTGTAATAAGGCCCAGAGACAATAGAGTTAAGGGCTGGAAGGACCGGAAGGAACAGTTCACAATTTGGGGCTCACCACTAAAAGTGGTGAATGCTATTAGGGAAATAACTACATGAACAACTAGCATGACAATGTTAAAGAATGAGAGAAGTAAAATGCCTGTCACAATGCAGGCAGGGGTGGGGGAAGAAGGGGGAATTGATGGTGGGAATGTTGCACTGTGAATGGGGGGTATTCTGTTTATGACTGAAACCCAACTATAAACATGCTTGCAATCATGGTGCTTAAATAAAGATTTATAAAATAAAAATAAAACAGTAGATATTGCTTTTTGAAGAAATACTTTCTGAATTTTCTTCAATCAAGTTAAAAAATGAATTATATTACTAGTTCCAAGGAAGCTTTCAGCATTTACAATACTATAACAAATCAATAAAATATGTAGGTCTGGTGTTCTCAAATGACCAACTGAGGGAGAAAGTGCTTATCTAGCCAACAAAACAACGTTGTTCTTAGGATTTTAAAGATAAGGCTCAGTGAAGTAACTTTCCAGGTGAGGATCTGTTTAGGACTGCACACAACTCAGGTGATGAGAACAATGAGAACAGGATTTTTAAATCATGATAAAAATTTTTAGTCTTTTTATTTTTCAATTTTAATTGAAATAGTATAGGTTTATAAGAATGTAGATTTTATGTTTTAGGGCTGCAGTGTTGCCACATCACACCTCCCACCAAAATACCAATATTCCCGTATTATAGCCAAAGATCATATTCAGCCTGTTCACTTAACTTGGTAACTTTTGTTCTTCAGTCAGTATCTAAGACTTCCTTTTCATTTCTTGGTATTGGCAAGTGAAAGCATCAGAAGTGTAAGGGATTTCATTCAAACCAAAACAAACAAGGATTTTTTGCTGATGACAGGCCAGATTGATCAGATATCACATAAGGAAAGGTAAGATGAGCAATTGCTTAGGCACTAAGTTGTATGAGCTATCAAGGTAGACACTTCAATTGAACTGAAGTAACGGTTCCTAGACAAATCAGAGGGATCTTGGAGACAGTTTGAGAACTTTCCTAAAGTTTAATGAAACAGAATCATTGTCAGTACCAAGATGCTATACTTTTGTCAATAATTTTGGAGAAGTGCATGCTTCCCTTGCAAACAACCAGATTCAACACATAGCACTAAATGTTTCTCCAAGCACCTCTAGGTGCATTCCCCAAACCCAAAGTCAAGAGTAGTCACAGAGCACTGCCAAGTGTGTCCCCCAAATAAAACCCAAACTGGAAAAAATTATTCAAGTTGCACAGGATTGGGATTTATTGTAACTTCATTATAGTTCAACACATTTCTTTTTTCTTTTTTTTTTTCTTTTTTTTGGTTATTGGGTCACACCCGGCAGTGCTCAGGGGTTACTCCTGGCTCCATGCTCAGAAATTGCTCCTGGCAGGCACGGGGGACCATATGGGGCACCAGGATTTGAACCAATGACCTTTTGCATGAAAGGCAAATGCCTTACCTCCATGCTATCTCCCGGGCCCCACATTTATTTTTTCTAAAACAACAAGCTAATTATTTCTTCTTTTACTTGATCTTTGGTGATGATTTCAAGTAAAACCTCAACAACTTCTTCATATACTTAAATATTTGAATCAGTTTCTCAGGGGTCTCATATAAGACAGCATTTTATAATGACTTCCAGAAAGAGTATCCACTTATATCTACAAAGAGTTATAGCACTTGCTAGTAAATAACAAAATCGGGATGATATTAATAGACATATTAATGGATTACATATTCATGGATTAGAAGTCTTGGGTTTTTTAATCAAAATATCAGTAGGGTCTTTTTAAAACTGAAAATTTGTGGGTACTTCTAAAGTTCATAAGGCTGAAAGGAACAGCAGCCAGTGAATTAATGTCAAAAAAACTATTTACTCTGTCCAAGAACAGATTTATTAACCTTCAGATATCCCAGTTCCTCTTTTGATTCTATATAAGCACTGTTGTAACAGAATAACTCATATCTGGTCATCAGTCTGTAATCCATTCCTTCTTAGTCATAAACTGGTAAAATATTCTCAGTTCCCAAACACACTAGGTGAATAGAAGTATGGGGGAGGTAGGTGAGGCAATGGAAATTTCAGCATGAACAATGGGGCTTAGATCGGCCCTGAAGAAAGGCAATATTGATAGGTTTAACCAGAACTCATTGTGAGGGAGAAGGGATAGCCCAATGTCAAGCCCAATTAGGAGTCATTGATTATAGGGGAAAGGTGCCCCTCTTTGTGCTGTCCTTCCCCATCTCTGGTGCCTTAGTGACTCTGAATCTTTCACTCTTAGGGAGAATCCCTGGAACAATTGTTCTACAGGGGTTCTACCTGCCAGGAGATTTGGAAATAACATCGCAGAAGGCATCCAACAATGCATATCTTGATATTTATGTTCCACTTCTAAACACAAAAGGAATTAATACATTTATTCATTATCAAGTTTATATAGATATATTGGTACCTAAAGGAGATGGGGAAAGGTAGTCAGTTGACATTTTCCCATGGATTTTGGGAAAGGTGGAATAATGCTGCAGAAGGAAAACAAAGAAGATGCCAATATTCTCTTTCATTCACATTATGATACAATAAACAGCGCAAAAAACATTACCAACCCTGTATTCTGATTAATGAATATATAAATATATGCATCAAAATTCACTGTACTCTGAGGCATTTTTAAAATTTCTAAGACCAAAATTTTTGTTAGTAAAATAGGAAGTCCCAGAATATGATTTATTAAGTACATGTACTTCAAAATAAAATTCAGCACAGTTTATAATAGAATAGAGAATATAATGATAACATAATAAAAAGGCACTGGAACTACGCATCAAAATAATTTTAATAATATAATAGAGAATATAGTCAAATATAATAGAGAAGCACTGGAACCATGCACTAAAATAATTTTAAGATCCGATGTACAACTATTAACTAATGAGTTGAGGAAATCTTGATCTAAAACAATTTAATCAGCCAAAATTTTAAAATGCATGTGAGTGTATTTCTGTTCATCTATACAAGTGTATATGTGAATGAAACTGTGTGATATAATGTTTATGTATGGATATGTATGTGGATTTTTGTGTTTATATGTGCAAGTTTACTCATATAATTTACAATTTACTGAGGGCGTGAGACACTATCCCATGTCCTACAGCACAGCAACAGGTAAACTCAATGAAGGAAAAAGGGAGAGAGCTCCCCTCTGATTTTTACACAGACCTCAGCATGGCTTCCACAGTGAAGGTTCCAAAAAATTTACTGACGTAATATTGTTGAATGATATGTTACATACAAGCAGGTATGCTTTGGGTTAAGCATGAGAAGTAAGAAAAGAAGTGTGAATGCAGTAAAAAAGTATTTATTTGTATGCATGCCTGTGTATATAAACACATGCTGTTTATGCATAAATATTTGTAAATGTGTATGTTGTAAATATTTGTAAAATTCGAGTTTTGAACAAGGAGGTACCCCATTTTGTAAGGTCACTTGGAAGGCTTCTATGCAGGGAGAGACACCATTTTGTAAGAACCACATGATGTAGATCTTCGCAAGCCTATTTTCATAGACACTGCCCCAAGCTACCTGGCCATACCAGGTAGCCTATCCGAGAAGTACAAGGGAGCAGTAGGAAGGTACCTCTAGACAATAGTCAATCATTTTAAATATTCTCAGAAAGCTAGAACCTCTCTATATCCTTTCTCTATATAATCTTCCTCATAATTTTGGGTGGGGCTCATCTCCTTCGGGAGATGGCCCTGTCTGGTCAGTGTGGGGGTCTTGTTGGCAGACATATTAAAGTATTAAACTTAAAAAAAAAAAAGAACAGATTTATACCGAATACCTAAGGATAGCAGGTGACAGAATCATTAAATCAACTTAAAGTTGAAAAAAATATCCCCAATCAACTTAAAGTTGAAATAAGTCAACTTAATCTCACTCTGAAAAATGGGTAGGGTTTTGAGGAATAGGCAGATTGCTATTTGCTCTTTTTATTGTTGGAGAGGTCTAGCCTCAAATAGCTTCCTTTATCTCCCAATTCACTATTCAGTGACTTTTAGTGGAAATATATTTAGTGATCATGCAAGTGTCATGGACATAATGAGGAAAAAAACAATGCTGCTGGTCCTAGGCTATTTTCTAATTTCCTTTTGGATCTCAAGAAGAGAAAAGGCTGAACACAAGAAAAGACTAAGATTAGTCACTTCTTAGAACTAGGGCCACCTTTGTTTTAGAGTCAAATGATTCATGTGTTGTTAGATAAGTAAAGCATTTCAAAAGCAGGGAAGTTCTTTTACAGAACACTTCACAATGCCTGCAATTAAGTCACATATACCCAAGCACAGGCTTTCATTGCTAAGAAGAACTTAGAATTCTTTGTTTCCTATCAATTCTATCATTGCTAAGGACAACTTAGAATTCTTCACTTCTCTATCAATTCTGTCCTCCATAGACTTCATTTTAAACCATACTTTGTAGTTAGAGCAGCCTATGTTTTGTTGTAGGTAAAATACAATCATTGAAAGTCTTCTGCAGACCAATTTCAGCAAAGTTTCAACGCCTCAGGTAAATTCTTTTTAATTTAAAAATCTAGTTGGTTAGTTAATACAATAGCTTTTCTGCTTGTTCTGTGCTCTTCTCTAAATCAAGTGTGATAATATATTCAATAAGCAAAAAGAAATAGAATGGGGATATAGAAAAGATAATATTAAGTAGGGCTGAAGGAGAAGGAAAACCTCTAAGTTGCTTAAAAATAACTTGTGAAGTGTCTAACATTCAATATGAACAAGAATTCTTAATATATTCTCAGCACTCTGAATGAAAATTCAGTAAAGCACAATTCCTTAGTTCATTCATCAGTTCAAGGACAAGATGTATCATGTTGAAACATGTCTCACCTTTTGGGCAAGACACCCTTTTGCAGCAGCAAAGAGATTAGAGATTTTTACAATGAGTTAGACATACACTTTGCTATTCTCTCAGAAGAAATATTAATTTCAGATCGGTAAGGACAAACTATTTCTCTAATGAGCACTAAGTGGAAGCTCGAGCAAACAGAGTACCCATCTGGACTGCTGCGTAATTGTTAGTGACTGTTCTGTAGGAACTGACTGAACCTCCCTCAGACACTGAGACTGCCAGGTTCTGAGAAACCTAAAAAGAAAATTCCTCCAAGATTCTGGAGCTCAAGTAAGTGATTAAATATTAAAGGACAGTAAAAGATAAGACTATGTCTTCCTTAAGTCTGAAGTTAGGAGTTGCTTTAGTTGAAATTCTGTAATGCCTGGCCTTTTTTTTTTTCTTCACAGAACAGTGATAAATGGGGATTTAGAAAGATAAAATTTAGTCACGTCTTTCTACATAGAGAATATACTTTCAAATTTAAGTACTGAATTACTGATTGTGAAAGCCTAGTTCTTTATAACTTGGGTTACCCAAACAGCAGCATTTCTTCCTTCCCTCCTTCCTTCCTTCCTTCCTTCCTTCTTTCCTTCCTTCCTTCCTTCCTTCCTTCCTTCCTTCCTTCCTTCCTTCCTTCCTTTTTTCCTTCCTTTCTCCCTTCCTCTCATTATCCCTTCTTTCGTTAGTTTTTTACATTCCAAAATAAACATGAATAATTTAGACATAATATCTCTTAGAAAAGTGTAATATGATTTTTGAGCTACATTAACTTATTTTCCACCTTCATGATATTATAGGTTACATATTTAATGTGTACTCAGTGCTGCTGATCATTATTTACCTTTTGTTTTTAGATATGCAAAATAATAAAATTCTAAGACTTTTTCTTTAAATATTTTAATGGTGGCTATAGATTATCAAATAGACATCCCAGATATTTTGACAATAGTGTCTAAAATAGATTTTAGTGTATATGACCAAATAAACATTTTTATGTATTTCTATATTTTTAGTTTATAATTATGAGTAAAATAAAATTATCCAGTCCATTTAAGACATATTTGCAAACTGCCATTTGGTTGTTGAAGGTTTGGTTTTACTGACTTTGTAAATTACCACATGTGTTTATACATTAGAGTTGTCTATAAAAGACAAAATATTTAGTTAATTTTGAATTTCATATAAACAATTAGTGATTCATGTGGCAGAAGTAACATTTGGCTTTGCTTCTATCTAACCATTTTTTATACTTAAAATTAAAATGTTCACTCTACATTTAATAGCTAGACCTCTAATAAAATTTGGAGTTTCTTTCTATCAAATATTAGCAACCCTTTTGCATATACATTTTTATTTTTGTAAGGGGTTTTTATTGTGTAGAGGTGTTCAGTTTTATGCAATGTTTTTTCTGCATCTATTAAGATGATCAAATGATGCTTTTATTTTATTTTATTGCATTTTTAAAAAGTTAAGTCTTGTGATTTGTAAAGGTGTTCATCATACAATTATTTCAGGCATTTGATATTCAAAATCTAATCCCATCAGTATGATTTTCCCTACACCAATGTCCTTATCCTCCAAGTATGCTTTAGCTGGCACAAACAAATTTACTTATCACAATATTGTTATGAAAACCATTATCTGAGGACATTTGGGCTGGTTGGTAACATGCTCATTGATTTAAACCAACACTGTTTCTATAGGATAATACTCATTTTATCATTGTGTAATGTTCTATTTAAATTGTGCTATATTTTATTTGCCTGTGTTCATAAGAAACATACTTATAGTTTAATTTTATCCTTGTGGCACTATTGTCCTGATTTAGTATCAGGATAATCTTGATTTTATAGAATGTATTATAAATTATTTCTTCTTTTTCCAATTTTGGAAAGAATTTGTGAAGAATTGGCATTAATTCATTCTTAAATATTTACTGAAATATACTATTGAAGCCATTTGGATTTGATTTATCTTTTTGGAGGCATTTCATTGTCACTACCACTGTCCTATAGCTCCAGCTCCATAATGTACACATAATTTTAAAAGAAAATATGAGGATCAAACAATTATCATGGGTGATTGTCTTGTACACAATTGACCTTAACCCTGGAGCCACCTATGGTCCCTCTAGCACCACCAGAAATAATTCCTAGAAACAAAGAAATGAGTAAGATCTATTTTTGTTTTGATTTTTGTGTCTTTTTTTTGGGGGGGGGGGAGGTCATACCCGGCAGCGCTCAGGTGTTACTGCTGGCTCCATGCTCAGAAATCCTCCTGGCAGGCTCGGGGGACCATATGGGATGCCGGAATTCGAACCAATGACCTTCTGCATGAAAGGCAAATGCCTTACATGCTATCTCTCCTACCCCATCTGATGGTGCCCAGTGAGCATGTGGTATTTGGGTTCAAATTCAGGTTTCCCACATGAAAGCGTGTACTCAGCCTATTGAACTGAATATTTTCTAACTTGTTTTTTCTTTATACTTGAGAATTAAATTTTATTTACTCTTTATTTTTGGAGGTATCAACAACTTTTAAATTTAATTTTAATTAAAATTTTATTTTTTAAAGACATGATTTACAAAGTTATTCATAGTTGAATTTTAAGCATATTATCTTATGTAAGTTCTAGTATCACTCTCTCCACCAGTGTCAATTTCCCTCCACCAATGTCCCCAGGTTCTTTTTCACCTACCTCCATTTTTAAATAATATTTTGATATTTTGCATGCAGTGTATGTAACTAATAGAATATGATAGTAATTTACTCAAACTTCAGTTTCCTACAATGATACATTTTGGTTATGTTGTTGGAAATTTGCCACTTGATATGACCTGTAGTACTTTCTTGTTAGATTTTAATTATATTTTGTTCATTTATTTTATTTTATTTTTTCCCTTATTTTTATAAAATTGTTCATGATTGGGGTTCAGTCTGACAACATACACTACCCTTTATCAGTGTGCATTTCCCAGTGTTCCTTTAGACACTGTGCACTATTGTTAACAATGGTTACTATGCATATCACTTTATCTCTGTTCAGTAGCAGAGTGGTCATTTTCAACTATCATTGTCATACTGGTCTCTTCTATACCCTAACCACATTGCTCCACTACTTACTGTTAATTCTTCATATAGCTACCAAAAGAAATTGTTTATTTAGTAAGTTAGGTCACAAAATAAGAGAAACATGAAAAACATACATTGAGAGCAAGAAATTGATAAGATGTCTTCTGAATAAAAATCATATTGATGGTGACACATTTTGTAGAGCCCTAAGAGGATGATACTCTTAAAAAGAATTAGTTTCAAGGTTGTGTATTTTGACAATCCCTACCTAATATCTCAGTTTGAGACTTTATTTTTGCCTCCTTTATAGGTACAATGAATCATAAATACTTTGCCTTTTCTGTGTTTTGTGTGGGATTTCTTCTCCTGCAAATGAAAATTTCAGCTTCAGGTGAGATTTTTTTTAATAACATCATAGTTATGAATACTCAGGCAATCTTCTGTTCTTCAGTCCAGCATGTAAGGAGCCATACATCATGAATCCATACTAACATAAATTTAAAATTGGAGACATAGATAAGTGAATAGAGAGACTCACAATGTTTAAGGCCAGAAACCTGGTAATAGTCCTATTGTCGGAAAATTGATTCAGTGTGAATAAATCTGGAAGACAAAAAGTCTAGGAACCTTCCTTACTGACTTGACTATGTTTTCACAGTGAATATTGTAAAAAAAAATTTCTTTTAGGGGTCCGGGAGATAGCATGGAGGTAAGGCGTTTGCCTTTCATGCAAAAGGTCATCGGTTCGAATCCCGGTGCCCCATATGGTCCCCCGTGCCTGCCAGGAGCGATTTCTGAGCATGGAGCCAGGAGTAACCCCTGAGTGCTGCCGGGTGTGACCCAAAAACCACACACAAAAAAAAAAGAAAAAGAAAAAGAAAAAAAAATTTTTCTTTTGTGTTTCACAAGAATGGGAAGAAAGGTAACCATTTTGAAATGTTCTTCTTAACAAGGTCTACTATCAAAAGAAATTATTTTACTAGAGACTAGCCTAGTCTGTATGCATTTTATTAGAGCCTTATTGATCTGGGGTAGGAAAATATTCTAATCCAGTAACTTTTAAACATTTTTTTCTTTAACAGCGAGTGTAGGGAAAGAGAGAAACATGTGCAAGGGCAGTGATTCACAATAACTGAGTGCTAATACAGGACTTTAGAATATAATCTTTTCCCATATACCTTACTAATAGCAATAAAAATTTTTCACTAGGATCTTTTTACTCAACACATCATGTAAGATTCTGTGGGGAGGGAGGCTGGGCCACACATGCCAGTGCTCAGGGATTACTCCGGTTCTTCTCTCAGAAATCTCTCATGGCAGGTTCAGGGATTATATGGTATGGCGGGGATCAAACATATGTCATCCTGGGTTAACCAAGTGCAAGGCAAATGCCATACTATTGTGCTAGTATGGCCCCTCATGTAGGATTTTCAATAAAAAATAAGAAATGAATCCTAAAAGATAAAAATAAATAGCTTTATGGTCTATGGCAAACAACAAGACCTGACTTTTATAGGGCAAGACTAATGAAACAGTTAGATGAGGAAGTAATCCTCTGAAATTTAGTTTGGAGAATTTTTATATAATTAAGACCCTCTAATTCTATTTCTTGACCTCTTATACCAAGAACAATTAATTCAAAAGGATTTATACTTACTAACAAATTATTTGCAATGACAATATCTAGAAATATCCCAAGTGCCCAATAATAAACAAATTGGATTAAAAATGTAGCATATGTACATGATAAAATACTACTCATGAAGAAAAACAGAAGTATTGTAGTTTGCTACAACTTGGATTTCATTAGAGGAACTCATGATATTGCAGTTCCTTGGAAAGGAAAAGGTAAACACTGGGTTATCTCATTCATTAATGGTGTGTAGATAAAGAACAAGTTAGGCACTCCACAGTGGAAACAATCCCAAAGCACTATTATTAGAAGCATGATGAGTGTGCTAGACAGGAAGGTTTGGTATAATAATGAAGAGATTTTTTCAATCTGGCGGTAGGCATGGTGTATCAGCGCTAAAACAAAAATATCAATATTGTGTTTAAAATTTAAAAAATTAAAAATATTATTAAGCTTTAAAGCATATGTAATATGCTAAAGGCTGTAATAGAAAAAGTACAGGAACTATGCAAAATATATGGTAGATAGAAGCAAATTCTGGGTCAGAGTGACAATACAACAAATAGGGCACTTGCCTTAGACTCAGCCAACTACAGTTTGATCATAGTATTCCAAACGATGCATCCAAGTGGATGGAGCATATCAGAAAAAGCATAAAAGCATATAATAAAAGGATAAATATAGCATAATATCTCTTATATGTGGTATTCAGAATAACTACTACATAAGGGGATGTAATGATTTAATTAAAGTTGTCTTGAACACTCTTTACCCCAGAGTATAATGAGGCAAAGGAAAGAAATAAAGTAGACAAGGAGAAAGGATGTCAAATAATGGGGGATAGAGATCAAAGGAAATCAGGTACATTGGTGGTATTAAAGAATAAAAGAATTATATATCCAAACCATGGAGTCAACAACACTGAATTCATAAGACCCAAACTTTAACAGCCAAATTAAAAAAATATGCTTATTATGATGAAAGACTGAATGAAGGTGGGTTGAAGTGATGTATGGGATGGACTCTGGGAAAATTGGATGATTGACACTGATAGTGGAATTGATGCTGAAACATTGTATAAAACTCAACTAGAAATAACTTGGAAAATAGCAAGACTGAATCATTAAGAAATGAAAAACCTGAGTAGAAATGTCATCGGTAATTAAATATAAAAAGAATGCAATAACAAAATGCATACCCACCAATGTCTCTGATGATATAGACGCAAACAACATGTAAAATGAACTCCATGGTGGATTACACATAACAAAAATACTGGGAAAAATTTGTATTGTTGGGGATGTGGAGAAAATCCCTTGCTGGTGGAAATGTGATCTGGTTCAACCCCCTATGGAAAACAGTATATAGGGACCTCAGTAATCTCAGAAGAGAGAGATATCATACCCCAGAAATCCCAATTTTTTGTTGAAGAGATGTATGGGATGGACTCTGGGAACACAGGGAGACTGACACTAGTAGTGGGATTGATGCTAAAACATTGTATGTATATTGTGTGTGTTGTATTGTATGAATAACTCTGAAAATAGCAATTCTTTAAACTAAAAAGCTTAAAATTATTTTAAAATTAATAATTAAAATTAACATTTTTAAAATGTCTTAGTTACTAGTTTGTTGAACATTTTTCACATAGCTGTTGTAAACTTGTTTAATCTCCTTTGAAAAAATATTTAATATCATTGCCCATTTTTTTAGTCTTTTACTATTGCCCATTTTTACACCATCATTGCAATGGTTACTGTTTAGTTCTATGAGTTTAGTTCTATGGTTAGTTCTCTGAGTTTTCTCTATATTTTGTGCATTAACCCAAACCCTTATCTACTTTTAAGGACAATTTTAATTGATCGATATTTTTCTTCACCAAATCTCTGCCACTTCAAAAGGCTATATCCACATTCCAGGGTTTCTGATTACTCATTCAACCTTTCAGGGCCACATCCACAACCAGTACCCATAATTCTGCTCACTGTTATTTGTATCCCGAATCTCATAGCATTTCACCGCACACGCATCCTGTCTCTGTATGAGAAATTGCAGCAAAAGAAAAGCGGAACATGTCTAATCCTTCAGAGACTCCCAAGTGGGGCAACTACAGAGTTTAATCCCCCCAGCACAGTAGGGACACAACAAAGACAATGGGAAAGCAAAGTAGAAACCTACCTAGCCCAAATAATAAAATTAATAGAATGGAAAACTCTATCAATATCACCCAGTTCTGTAACCTCTCAGATCATGACTTTAAAGAAACCATGTTGAAAATGTTGAATGTGGTCAATAGAAATGATGATAACAGGCCATTGCCAAAGCATGAAAATAGAAATGAGAAATCTGCAATCAGAATACAAAAATGAAGAATATGATAGGCTAAACTAAAAAAAATAATAGAACACCTGAAGAGCAGACTCACAGCAACTGAGGAAAGGATAGTACACTTCAAGATAGATGTAGGAAACCTCTAGAAAGCAACAGATGATGGAGCCTAAAAATGAAATGAATAGCGCATCAGAGAACTATGAGAAAGAGCTCAAGAGGGACAATTTGAGTCATCAGAGTCCTTGAGGAATATAAAGGCAAATTCTGTGAAGAACCTACTAGTTAAAGAAATTATAGATATAAATTTTCCAGAGTTGGGACACTCTAGTACTCTGATCAAAGAGGCCCAAAGTGAGCCCGTGAAAGTAAACTAAAATAGAAAAACTCACAGATACATTATAATCAGAACAACAGAGACAATATTAAAAGACTGAAGGAATTTTCATTCAAAGAAACTCATAATATTCACAGATATATCAAATTTAATATTACCTCAACCAAAGTACTCTATCCAGCTTGATTATCATTCATATCTAAAGGATGGATTTAAAGTTTTATGAATAATCAACAGTTTAAGACTTCATATCACTAAGACTTTTTTTTAAGAAGCATTAAAAGAATTTCTTTAAAAGGCAAGACAAACTTCTCAAGATTTCATCACTGAGTATGGCATTCTCTAATGGCACTTAAAGTTTCTCTCTATTAGATTAAGAATGGCAGTTATTTTCAGTTTGCTAATGATTTTATACGTTTAAATGATAAATTAATTTTATATTTATTTTGAATATTCTTTTTTATTTAAAAATATAGAGATTTTTTTGGGGCCAGAGAAATAGCATAAAGGTAAGGCATTTGCATTGCATGAAGAAGGTCGGTGGTTCAAATCCCTGCATCCCATATGGTCCCTGAGCCTGCCAGGAGTGATTTCTGAGCATAAAACCAGGAGTAACCCCTGAGAACTGCTGGGTGTGGACCTTCCAAAAATAGAGATTTTTTTTTACTTATTAATTCAGATACTTCAGTCTTATACATAATATAATATTTTATAACAAAACAATCATTGCCATTTTAGATCAAAACATACTTTAAAATTTTATAGTTCTCAAATTATCCTTTAAATAAAATTTCAAATTCTCCCCACTCTTACTAAATTGCATGTTTATCTATTTTTATATTTAATGTAAATCCTAAAATGTATTAGTATAAATTATTAATATAATAATATATGAAATAATTTGTATACAGATATACAAATTCTTAAGTTTGTATATCTGTAAAAAAGAGAGTTCTTGGAATTTTTATCAACATATTAATTTACAATATGTGGAATTTCAGGAGTTTAGTTTTGTTCATCTATTTGTGTTTAGATGTTATCGCTTTCACAATCAAAGAACAATATCTTTCATATGTGGAAAATTAAAAAGGAGTAAGGGAACAACAAATGGCCAAAGGCATCAAAGCTGAAGAGTTTGCTTACAGAATTGAGCTTAGCAAAGAATGGAATGGTGGGAGCCGGGAGGTGGTGCAGGAGGTAAGGTGCCTGCTGCCTTGCCTGCGCTAGCCTAGGACGGACCACGGTTCGATCCCCCGGTTCCCATATGGTCCCTCGTGCCTGCCAGGAGCGACTTCTGAGCGCATAGCCAGGAGTAACCCCTGAGCGTCACTGGGTGTGGCCCAAAAACCAAAAAAAAAAAAAAAACGAATGGAATGGTGGGAAGGAGTGCATTGGTGGAGTGATGTGAAGACTGGTAGTGGGTGTGGTGTTGAAATAACGTATGCCTGAGACCAGAGAGATGGCACAAGCGGTAGGGCGTCTGCCTTCCACTAACTAACCTAGGTCGTACCTCAGTTTGATCCCCTGGCATTACTTCTGGTACCTCAAACCAGGAGCAATTTCTGAGTGCATAGACAGGAGTAATCCCTGAGTGTCTTCAGGTGAAACCCAAAAAAGCAACAAAAAAGGTAATGATGTATGTCTGAAAAGTATAATTCAGAGTGTTATAAATTATGGTACTTTATAAAAACAGTACAAAAGTAATCTTTATTTAAATGGCCACATTTTTCTGAAATTCTTTGGTTATAGCTTGTAATTTTATAAATTAAAAATCTAGGGGCCGGAGCAGTGGTGCAAGCTGTAAAGCATCTGCTTTGCCTGTGCTAGCCTAGGATGGACCTCGGTTCTATTCCCGGGCATCCCATAAGGTCCCCCAAGCCAGGAGTGATTTCTAAGTGCATAACCAGGAGAATCCCCTGAGCATCACCAGAAGTGACCCCCCTGAAAGAAATTTGAAATCTATACATTTGACTCCAGTAATGTGTTAGCTCAGAATCAGATTTTTTTCCCTTCATATACTTCGTTGGTTGTGTGTGTGTGTGTGTGTGTGTGTGTGTGTGTGTGTGTGTGTGTGTGTGTGTGTGTGTGCGTGCGCGTGCTCGCGCGCACTTGATGGCTTTATTTGTATATTTTGGGTTTTGTTCTTTTTGTAGACTGCCCACCAAAGATTAGCCTGAGGTGTAAGTGCAGTCCTTTTTAGTTTATTTATAAGTCTGTGGCTTTTTTTCTGGACCGATATAACCACTTCAGATTTTTCCCTAAATATCCAGTTGCTTTTGAATGTCTGTATTTTTAATATTTTTTGTTATTTCATAAAGTGTAAAAGAGAACAATTAAGGGGTCAAATTAAAGTTTGTTATATTTCCCTGGGGAAGATTTTAGTTGGGAGTGGGAGATGTGCATAATAATGACTTTCCTCCTTGTATGAACATCTCTGATCAGAAGTAGCAGACAAAGTCAGAGTAAATATTGCTTATATTATGAAGACAACTGTCTTTTTGTTAATGGTGGTTCCTATAAGTTGTGTATAAGCAATTCTAGTAAACATGCAGTTTCCTGACACTGGGCTAGATTAATAACTACTTGTGTTATAAGCCAAACCTGACCAAAATTAATACAAATTCTCATTTAATATTTCCCCTGGAACTTACTATCATAGTACATAAACTAGATTAGACTCCAGGTATCTAAATAAGCACAGAAATTAGATTATTCCAGTATGAGTACTTTCTAACAGAAGACCAACTCCTGATATTTCTTTTTCTATAATCTTCCTAGAATTAATTTAAAGGAAATTATGTAGTATTGTTGTTCTTTTGAAAAATCAAATGTTTCAGCAGAATGAGATATACTCAGAGCTAGATATTTGAATGTCCTGTTAAAATGGAAAGAATTCAGTTAGCCTTCAATGTCTAGCAAAAATTGTTGTTGAGCTCAGATTTTTTCTGGTCTTCTTTTTTCCTCTACAGAAAAGTGGACAGTCACCACTTCCACTAGACACTCGGTGGCTACAGTGGGAGGAAAAGCTGAGCTTAGCTGCCAATTGTCCCCATCACAAAGTGCAGAGCACTTGGAGATACAATGGTTTAGGGGTAACAGTTCCAATACTGTTCACCTTTACAGAGGTGGCCATGAAGTGAATGAAAAAGTTGCCCCAGAATATGTGAATCGCACAGAGTTTGTGAAAGCAGCCATTGGGAAGGGTAAAGTTACTCTCAGACTTCATAATATCAGTGTTTCTGATGATGGACCATACCATTGTTCATTTAAAGATAACCACTTCAGTGATGTTGCCAGCATAAACCTGAGTGTAGCAGGTAAGATTAATGGTGGGCCATCACATATTGCAGTTTTCATTATGCCTTTAAACAAAATATGTGAGTTATATAAATATTCATTTATCTTTTTTCATATTTTAAAAAGTATTTCAAATATTATAAATGTGAAGAACTCATTTCTGGAAACATACTGCAGGGAATAGAACACACAAACTAAACTTAACTCATAGCATGGATATAAATTTGAGAACCCCTTCACATATTATGTGAACAAAATTAATATAAATTTTTCTTTTTAACTTTCTAACATACTTCCAATGAACTAATTATCTGTATTTCTGTCTTGTTTCCCCTAGCACTAGGTTTGAAGACAGATATCCATATCCAGGCTTCTAACTTTAAAAAACTTATAGAATGTAACTCAGGAGGATGGTTCCCAGAGCCCCACATGGAGTGGAGAAACAGCAAGGGAGAGATCATCCCCCATTTGTCAAAATCCTTTTCACAGGACAAAGCCAGATTATTCCACATGAAGATGACTCTTTCCCTCACCAAACATTCATCGGACAACATAACTTGCTACATATTCAACCCTTTAATAGGCAAAGGAAGACAAACAAATGTGATCTTAAAAAGTGAGTTTGTCATTATCAAATACAAGAGAAAAATGTTGATATAAGTAATGTTACATAGGATCATGTGTTATCAAAACACCCTGATTGTCACCGCTTTAGAGTAATTATTAGTTGCGATAATATATGGCATCAGATACCAAGAGGGAGACTTTAGAAGAAAGCTGTTATAAGAATAATAACAACCCATGACAAAAAATGTAGCTTTGCATATTTTGATCATGAACTACAGTAGCACAATGCTATATCCTCCACCCTCCAACAGAAACAGCCCAGCTAAATAATCATATCAAACTTCCAAGTCACCATATTTGTTTTAGATATATAAATTCTGGAACTCGAAGCTGCCAGGCAACACCATATTTTATAGTAGTTTCAGGCCACTAGTATCACAGGAAATTTGATGGGAAGATTGCGAAGTAATATACAACCTCAGTAATAAACAGTAACACAGAAAGCTCAACTAGTACCAACCACTTAGATACTTACTTTAGTAACACCATGGAGAGGTATAACAATTATTTCAAACTGACCTGAGTTGACTTAAGGTTTGATAATTCCATTTGCCATTGTGTTGTAACAAGCAATATTGTTTGTGCTTGCATTAAGGCAGGCTATGGTGGTGGTAGGTGGGAGACACTGTCATATAGGTAGTAGGATTGGTGTTTGAACATTTAGTCCTTAAAATGACTATTATGAAAAACTTAGTACCATATTTTCCGGCTTTTATAAAACGACTGCGGTTATAAGACAACCCCCTAATTTTGCAGTTAAAACATAGGTTTAGGCCTATATCTGCTGTATCAGACAGATCGTTCCTGTGTTGCAACTGTATGTACCACAGTGAGTCAATCACAACAAGCAAAGGTTCAAAGGGTATACTGTAATAGACTTCCTCTCTGACTCTGGCCAATCTGAGCAGGCTTTTGACAGTGTAGATTCGGGTCCAGAACATTGTCTAATTTGCATGCATCAAAAGCCTGCAGAGAGGCGGTCTGAGTAGCCTTGCAGTGATTGGTGCAGGATCGAGTTGGAAAATTCGTTTTGTGGCAATATTCAGACAATTTTTGTTTAGTGGCACATTGAAACATTTTTCAGGATATACTTGGCGTATAAGACGACCCCCCGATTTTCGGTTGACATTTTCTTGTTTCAAAAGTCGCCTTATATGCCAGAAAATACAGTAAGTCAAATCATGGTGTTATAATAAAAAGTGGGAAAGTATGTAATATAGTTCAATATGTTATTTAAATTTTATTATCTCATTAAATCCTTAGAATATCCATGTGCATAAAATATTTTCTAAATCTGGGAAAGTGAGGTGGCACTAAAGGTAAGGTGTCTGCCTTGCAAGCGCTAGCCAAGGAAGGACCGCTGTTCCATCCCCCTGCGTCCCATATGGTACCCCCAAGCAAGGGACAATTTCTGAGCGCTTAACCAGGAGTAACCCCTGAGCATCAAACTGGTGTGGCCCCCAAAACAAAACAAACAAACAAAAAAAAAAGACAAAATAAATCTAAGTGAATTTAAAGCTGTCATTTTATATATAAATATATACATATATATGCCATTTATATAACACCATCAAGAAGGTGTATTAGTATTACTAGAGCCAAGAGCTTTGATTATTGTCACATGACAGTACTGTCATTCTAGACTCATTGAAATTTTTAGTAAGAATGCTTATTTATGACACTATTAAGAAAAGTCAGTCGAAACAATGTAAGGAAAATGTAGAACTAAAGTATAGTGTTCTAATTACTTAACAATTTCTGGGCATACATCTAAGACCAAGCAGGAAACACCTTCTTCAGTATAAAAAAATAGCATACTTAGCTAACTCTATGTAGAGAAATCAGGTGGATTAGACAAGCAGAATAGTTGTAGGCAGTGTCAGTATCAATATAGGAAACCTATCATATGCCTTTTTTTTGGTGGGTGGACATACCTAGTGTTACTAAGGGGTTACTGCTAGGTATGTTCTCAGAAATTGCTCCTGGCATACTGGGGGACAATATAGGATGCCAGGATTCGAACAGGTTTCTCCTCGGTCAGCCACATTAAAGACAAAAGTCCCACCGCTGTGCTCTCTCTCCAGCCCCTGCATTAATATCTTTAATTTGTATTATCTTCTTTTCTTATTCACTTTGGAAACTGTTTGCCTCAATTTGAGATATTGTTTTTGATTTGAACTTCTTTTCCTGGTATAAATCTTTGCAGCTACAAAAATCCCCCTTTGTACTGCTTTTACTATTGGTTCTAATAGTTTGTGTTTTTATTCTTTTTTTAAAGAAATAATTTTTATTCTACTTTCTCTTTGACACAATTATTATTTAGCATAATGTTTGGTTTCTAAATATTGTATCTTTTTACAACCTTTTTTGATCATTGGTTCTACCTTTGTGACTTGGTAAAAAGACTATTGTTACAAGTTTTGTTCTGAAATTTTATTGGTGTTATAATTGTGTTCCACCATGTTTTTTATCCTGGAGAATATTCTAGGTGCACTGGAAAAGAATATGTAATTGACTTGGGGAGGGGTGGAAGGTCCTGATTATTCCATCTAGATTGTTATTCTAATTTTTAATTTAGGACTCTTGTTTCTTTATGAATGTTCTTTTTGATCAGTTTAATGGTGAGAGTGAATTATTTAAAGTTTACCTCTACTATTGTGCTGCCATCTATTAAACAATTCAGGATTATTAGTATTTTTATCCCTTTATTTAGTGTTCGATGTTAATGAGAGATAATATTGTTGATCTATTGGTTCCTTAACCAGTACAAATACATAATTTCATGACTGTCTTTTATTTTCTTTAGTTTGAGTATAATTTTGTCCAAGATTGGTATGGCTGTCTGCTCTTTCTTAAGTCTGCTATTTAGCCAGTATGATTATTTTTCAGTGTTTTACTATGAATATTTGTATTCATGAGATTCTAAGTAAGTCTCTTGTAAGCAAGAAAAGGTTGGATTTTCGATTCATTCTACTATTCTGTAATTTAATGGGAGAGTGCATTATCATTTAGATAAATTATTGATATAAAGAGGTTTTATTTGCCGTGCATCTATAAGGAGTTTTGCTGCTTGTAGTTTGATTTTTCCTTAATTCATAAAGCCTTTCAGAATCCTTACCAGAGCTGTATTAGATCCCATTTATGTCCTCAGGGTCTGTTTATCTGCAAATTATTTAATCCCTTTTTCCACATTGAGTGGTAATCTTCCTGAGGAGAGTAATTTTGATTGTTTTTTTT
>PVKC010002565.1:0-42835 GCA_004027635.1 Crocidura indochinensis
AAAAAAAAAAAAAAAAAAAAAAAAAAAAAAAAAAAAAAAAAAAAAAAAAGAAGTAGGTGAGACTCAGAAAGTGCTGGTATTGGCTTCAAAAGAGCCAACAGTAAGGATTGCCATCAGAGATACAGGAGTTAAGAGGTGGGTATTTAGGGTTTCTTTTTTGGGGGTGGGGGAGGGTCACACCTGACAGTGCTCAGGGGTTACTCCTAGCTCTGTGCTCAGAAATCACTCCTGGCAGGTTCAGGGGACCATATGGGATGCCTGGAATCAAACCATCTTCTGTACTGGGTTGGCTGCTTGCAAATGCCCTGCCACTGTGCTATCTCTCTGACCCCAGGTATTTAGATTTAAAGGGAGAGGTGGTGAAACAAAGGAAGTATTCTGGTGTTAATTTTTCCTAGCACCTTGCAGCTGTTTAGGGAGAGGGTGGATGGTGGGTGATGCTAGAGTTTGTGCTTTGCTGCTGAGATAAAAAAGAGGTTGGTGGAGGGTGTGGGAGTGAAAGAAGCATGTGGAATTTCCATACTATGTCTGGGTTTGCTTCAGATCTCTTCAACTCTGCATAGTAGAACACAACAGACACCCACAAGTCCATTTGACCTTTTGCTCTCTAATGGCTTTAATAAGCATCATATTCCCAATGCTAGAGCTTTTTGTGTCTCAGTTCTAGTGCTATACATCTACCTCATTATTTACACCTTCATCCTCATCTCTCCTTATTTGTCAGTGAAGACCATTTGTTTTATTCTCTGGGACTCTTGCTGTTG
Organism: Crocidura indochinensis; assembly: GCA_004027635.1. NCBI lineage: Eukaryota > Metazoa > Chordata > Mammalia > Eulipotyphla > Soricidae > Crocidura > Crocidura indochinensis. Next base: position 765 of record PVKC010002565.1, read on the forward strand.
TAGTCCTAACAGTATTGATCATTTCATTTTAGCATTAAATTATAAGATTCTGTTTGAGGGTACAACTGTATTATTTAACTTTGCTTCCCCAGTGCCTAATAACTATGAATAATAATAATAATCTAATAACTATAATAATAACATGTACGAATCATATTGGTTCAGGCTTATATCTTTAACCTGCCCTTTTTTTTAAAAAAAAAATCACTTAAAAATTAAGCACATTATTTTAATAATGCCCAGGGACAATAGAGATGAGGGCCAGAAGGACTGTCTCACAATAGAAGCTTACCACAAAGAGTAGTGAGTACAGTTAGGGAAATAACTACACTAACAACTTTTATGACTATCTTAATGAGTGAGAGAAGTAAAATGCCTGTCTTGAATACAGGCAAGGGTTGGGAAGGATGGAGGTAGGACATTGGTGCTGGGAATGTTACGCTGGTGAAGGGAAGTATTTTGCTTATGACTGAAACCCAACTACAATCATGCTTGTAATCATGGTGCTTAAATAAAGATTTTATATTAAAAAAAATCACTTAAAGAATTTAGGGGCTGGTGTGATAGCACAGTGGGTAGGGCATTTGCCTGGCATGTGGCCAATGCTGGTTCAAATCCTAGCATCCTATATGGTCCCTCGAGCCTGCCATGAATAATTTCTGAGCACAGAGCCGGGAGTGACACCTGAACGCCATCAGTTCTGGCCCCAAACCAAAGCAAACAAAATGAGTTTAACACTTATGTTAACAGTTTTCATTGTAGATATAACTTCATTTGCCTATACTTATTGAATGTTGAGCTAGTAAAAGGCAGGAGAATTTGGAAAGTAATATAACCAACATACTATAAGGAGTCTGGAGAAGTTCATGAGAAGTGGCTCTATCTGTACAGAGATGAGAAGGGGAAATCAAAGGAAAATGGTATTTTGTTGAATATTTTTGCTTTTAAATGCAATAAAATTTTTGTTACTTTTTATTTTTAATAAACCTAAGAGCTGTTTTTCTTCATTTATTTCAAGAATCCAGTAGATAGTTGTTGATGGCTTTGCAGTGTTAAAGGTCATGTGTGCAGCAAGTGTCCAACAGTATGTCTCCACTTGCAAGTGTCTTCTACTTTCAGGGTCAGTTGTAGGTATCATGTCAGTTTTGGTTCTCAGGTCTGAAGTGGAAGTTAAAAGCAGGAAAAGAGGCAGAAGAAAAGGAAGGTTTTTTTTTCCTTTCATGCAAATCAGATTCATTGAGCTGCATTTTTTTTCTCTCTTTGTCCTGTGGTCACATGGCCAGCTTGTGTTCCACCTGGGGCTTGAGACTTGAGTCATTCTTAGATGCAGTGTGCCTGGTTAACTAGAACTATCCTTAGAAGCAGAAAAAGGGAATAGATATTAGAGTAGGCAGAAGGACAAAATAATCTTTTATTCTCCTACCCTTTCCCTCACTTTCTTTGTTAATTATCTTTCTTTGTCAGATCACTCTTAGCTCTGTACTCACATTCTTCATCACACTTAAGCTTAGCCACACTCCTTCAAGTCTTACATCATCTGTAATTCCTACTTGTCCTACTTTAAGTTGATCCAAGTCTAGATAGTCCCTTGATACATATAAACTAAGGATGCAGGTTAAAGATTTCAGAGAAATCCTGGAGAATATTTCCAGACAAAGCTATGAAATATATGTCAACCTGTTGTATTTAGAGTTGGTAATACAGAAGGGAAAGTTTAATTGACCTTTTGTAACTATATACTGTCCTAACATTTAGTTCAGTTAGGTCTCTAACTGAAGAGCTATAAATTAAAATAAGCAAAAGATACAGTGCAATTTACTAGAGTGTTCTTCCTTTGGATAATGCACATTTTGTTTTAGTATGAAACATCATTGTTTTGGAATGCTAATGATTTTTTAAAATACTATTTGGGTCACCCCTGACCCTTTTAATTTATACTATTAAGTCATACCTAATGCACAGAGCAAAACTGTCCTCTGGAGAGGGAGTTCAGTTGCTCTATCAGGTTGGGAATATGGTTACCATAACTACAACTTCACAGATGTGCAGTATACATAAAGACCTGTGAAAGCCAGCTTTAAGTATTTGGAGTACTGGAATTGGTAGTGTCTTAACAGAGTAAGAGAACTCTGACCGGGGCCAGAGAGAGAGCATGGAGGTAGGGCATTTGCCTTGCATGCAGAAGGACAGTGGTTTGAATGCCATATGGTCCCCTGAGCTGCCAGGAGCATAGAGCCAAGGAGGGGCGGGAGGTAGGGAGGGTGGGGGGGAGGGAGGGAGGGGGAGAGAGAGAGAGAGAGAGTAAGTATAAGTGAGCTCATAGCCTTTGTATCAATTATTTTGGATTGAGGGTTGGGATTAGGGGATGTATAATTTGCTATTTGTCCTGTATGCATGTACAATGTCTTGATGTTTGTACACTTCAATTTATTTTTGTTTAAAAATCATAGTATGATTTGTTTGATTTCTTTTGTATTGTTTTTTATGTTTTTCTTCATTTTTCCATTCTTTTCTTAAATTGATATTTATAGCCTCTAGAAGGACTCCTCCCATTTTTTGCTTGTTGGATTTGGCCCCAATTTATCTTTTTCCTTCCTTCAAACAGAACCACATAACCTGAACCATGTTGTTCACCTCACAAGTTAAGGGGGAAATAATGGAGGGTACCAAGACCAAATAGTCATGTGAACATTAAATAGAAATAAAAAATGATCAGACTTAAACACCAAATCCAAAGCCAATGACAACAGAATCGATAACCAATCTACAACAAGCTAGACACAGAAGGGACCACTTATATTAGCAGCCTGGGGGTTAAAGGAGGGGAAAATGGGATGCATGTTGGGAACAGGGGTGGAAGGAGGACAACACTGGTGTGAGAATGGCCCTGATTCAATGTCACTATGTGCCTAAAATATTATTGTGAAAGATTTGTAATCCACTTTGGTCAAAATAAAAATTATTATTAAAAATAATCATAGTATGAGTATTGGAAACAGAAAAATAAGAATAAGTCTATCAGTAAGAGAAATTATATCTGAAGTAAATGTATTTACTGAAAATTTGAAACTTTAAATAAAATTTTCTAAGGAATCATAGTTTAGGATGCTCTACTATTACCATGAATTGAATTATTTATAACACAATATAAATTCTATTTATATGTGTGCCTACATGTACTTAAAGTAGACAAAATTATATCTTTCTTAAAGGAAGCTGTGACTTTATTCTATATTGTATATCCAACTGTGTGTTTTAGGTATACTGAAAGTCTGTGTGACAAATGTAAGAGATTTGTTTAAAAGGATCAAGAAATAGGAAATATTTAATAGTAATGTAATAGCTCAGACAGGTATAGCACTGCTTTTTTTAATTCTAAATTTTAAATAAATGGATATATTTGAAATCAATTATTTAATATTTATTAGTTATTAGAAATTGAAATCTATGTTAAATCTTAAAAGGTATTGGTATTTTGTTTCTTACACTTGCCACATTGACTTTATAGGAATTACATATTTTTACAATAACACTACCTGGTAATGAATTTTCATGTATTAATAGTCTATATAAACATGTAATTTGCATTTTCTTAGACACTGTCAAAAAATTTTGTCAGATATTTCAGAAGTTGTTTTTTTTTCTTTTATTGGTTGAATGTTTTATTTAGCTTGTCTCTTTACTATGCTAATCTCATTGCTGTGTAACTGTCATTTCTTAAACACTGATTGATAAAAATAATTTAAGGGAGTGGCAGAGATGGCCCAATGGGTCAGAGTGCAAGATTTAAATGCCAACATTGGTATGTTTGATCTCCTGCACTGCATGACCCTTAAAGAACTATGAATGTGACCCACAACCTTCAAAACCCAAAACAAAAATGCCAAAATAAAGTAAAAATAAAAACAAAAGCAGTGGCTAAAATTTGTTACACTTTTTTTTTTTGTTTTGTTTTGGGGCCATACCCAGTGACACTCAGGTATTACCCTTGGCTATATGCTCAGAAATCACTTATGACTTGTAGGACCATATGGGACGCCCGGCTCCAAATTTGTTACACTTTTTAAAAATTATGGCTTTAGTTGATCAAGGCAGATTTAGGTAACTGACATTAAGTATTTGTAATTAAGTTGTACAAATAGGATGCCTTCATTAATTATATATGCATGCATATTTTAAGTACTGTAACTTTAGTTTACAGTATGGATATGTTTTACATTGCATTTCTGTAGCTGTATGATAATATACTATGGAATGCACCCAAGTATGAGTGACTTTCTTCTACTGTTCACTGGACTCTGACTCTTACTCTCAACCTCATCTCTTCTTTTCCTAAAATTCTCAAATTGGAAAATTGCCAGAGATGGAATTCCTCTTATTCATTCTAAGTCATATACATATGTCCAAGGATAAATATATGAGGTATTGTGCTGCCTTGAAGCTTATGTAGTCTGAAATTATATGTTTACTATTTTCTTTCTTTTTTTGGGGGGGGGGTGTTGGGGCATTTCTGACAGTGCTTCGGGGTTGCTTCTAGCTCTGCACTCATAAATTGTTCCTGGCAGGCTCGGGGAACCACGTGGGATGCTGGGGATCAAATCCAGGTCCAACCTGAGTTGGCTGCAATCAAGGCAAAAGCCCTACTGCTGTGCTAGCTTTGGCCCCTGTTTTGTTTCTATATTGTTGATTTCTGCTCTCTCTCTTGTTTTAATTTCTTTTCTTCTGCTGTGTTTGGGTTACTTTTCTATTGGTTTTCCAGATATTTAAGGTGTGCCTTTAGGTTGTTGGTTTTGTCTCTTTCTTCTTTTCTAATGTTGGCCTATATTGCTATGAGTTTCCCTCTGATTACTGCTTTTGATGTGTCTCATAGATTTTGGCAATTTGTTTCCTCATTATCATTACTCTCAAGGAACCTCTATTTCTTGATTTCCTCTTTGATGCAGCTATTGTTGAACTTTATTCTCCAGGTGTTAGATTTTCTCCATATCTTCTTTTTACAATTATTCTTGATCTCTGTGGCATTGTTTTCTGATAGGGTGCTTGGTATAATATTTATGAATTTATGTAAGTTAGACTTGTGTCCTAAAATGTGGCCTATCCTAGAGAAGATTACATGTGCAATTAAGAAGAATATGTATTCAGCTTTTTGAGGATGAAAGGCCCTGTATAGATTGCTTGGTCCTAGTTCTTCTAGTTTCTCATTTAGGGCTCTTATATCATTGTTAGTGATATGATAAGTTTCTAATAACCATAAAACTTGTTTTAGTCTACCACTTTGTCACCTAATATATAATTTTGACTTATTTTTGAAAGCACAGAATGAAGAGTATTTCTGAATAGGTCTTTCCAGGCTTTATAATCATCTAAGTAAAAAACTTAAAAGTCTGTCTATAGGTAATTTTGTGAACAAAAACATTTAGTGCCAAAGTAGAATTAAAAAATGATTTATTTAATTTATTATGGTTTTGGGCCCCATACATTGGTACTTAGTGCTTACTCTTTGTTCTATGCATAGACATATATGTGGTGCTGAGCATCAAACCAGTATTGGCATTGCTCAGGGCAGGTTTCTGATGAACTGTACTGTTTCTCTGGCAGAGATATTTTTCTTCTGCTTTCAGTATAAAGTAATTGTAGTTAAGTCCAGTAGAGAAGTTGTAACTAACTGCTCTAGCCCAAGAAGTGTGGGTTTTAATGTTTAAGAATATATTTATACTTTTTGTGACCCAACTACAAACATGTTTGCAACCATGATGTATAAATAAAGATATTAAAAGAAAAAATAAAGAATGCGTTTATAGGTCAGAAAGTACCAAAGATGTTGGAGATTTGTGTTTGACAAGTGCTTTCTAAACCAGATTTATTAGATTCACCCATTTTCAGTTGAGTCCTACTGCTTTATATTATAGCACAGTCCCATTAGCTGTTCTAAACATTATGGGATCTCCATATCTTGACCAACATTTGATAATGCCTTTTAATTCTTTTTTTTTTTTTTTTTGGTTTTTGGGCCACACCCAGTGACACTTAGGGGCTACTCCTGGCTCTGCGCTCAGAAGTCGCTCCTGGCTTGGGGGACCATATGGGAAACCAGGGGAATCGAACCTTGGTCCGCCCTAGGCTAGCGCAGGCAAGGCAGGCACCTTACCTCCAGCGCCACCGCCCGGCCCCCTTTTAATTCTTTTAATTTGAGTTCTGCAATTTTTGACAGTGGAGAATTATCTCATGTGCTTGTTGGTCATTCTTAAATCTTCTTTTTCTTTCTCTTTTATTTTCTTTGAACCAGATACCAAGCCTTCTTGCATCTTCTCTGATAAAGTGTTAGTAGCTCCATTTAAAATATAAATATTGCTGGAGCAATAGTATGGCAGGTATGGCTCTTGCCTTGCATGCTGCTGACCTGGGTTTGATCCTTTGCATCTCATATTGTTTTCTGAGCACAGACAGGAGTGATTTCCTGATTGTAGAGCCAGGAGCAACTCCTGAGCACTGCTGGGTATTGCTCAAAACAAACAAAAACAACAGAAAAATAGGAATGGATGGCTCATTGGGTCATTGGTGGGAGGAAAAGAACACCCTGGTAGGTGGTTATCTTGTTGGAACTATGTATGTGTAGCATTATCACTAACGGTTTTATAAATCACCGTGCTAAAAGATTAATTTTTGTTGTTGTTAAGGTAGAGATTGTTCGAAGGACTGAACATGTGCTTTGCCTAATCATTCTCAGCCATTCATTCAAATCCATCTATCATTTCCTCTCATTAGCCAGTAACGTAGACTTGTTTGGTTATTTCTTAAGATAATTGCTTACCTTTTTAGTGAATTTTGTAAAAATGGTTCTTTTTGAAGATAGGGTGGCATTAGATCTAAGCTCCCTTGAATGTTTAACGTAGTACACCTTGCACAGTGAAATGAACTCTAAATGAAGACTTTTTGAATAAGGCACATGCCTACATGCTGATGGGGAGAGCTGTTATGGACCAGGTGCCTGCTGTGTCCAAAGCTAGGGGCCCAGTGGAGACCTATCTGTGCCTCTATGTGGACTGATTGCAGCAGATCAATTTAGCTGAGCTATTCTCTAGAAGTGCCATCGTGAGGAGAAAGAGGCACTGCCAGAGTAGTTATCATCCCACCACTATCCTTTGAGGGTGTAGAATGTGGCTGGAGAGGAAAACTGCTCTCTTCCCCCTAATCCAGTTGAGGTAATAAGAATCACCTTTTTCTCTCAAAGACAAAAACAAGAGCAGAAGCAGCCTTTCAACTTCTTCCTTGTTTGGATTTAAATTCATGCTTGTCTTTACCTTGCTAAATCCCCCCAGGCCAGGTGTTCATTTTCACCACCCCTCCAGTGGAGAGCAACGTGTGGAGCGACGTTTGGGTAAAATTTGCTAACCAAATTGCTCTGCTGCATCCATCGAAACATTTGACCTTGAAGACTGACTCACAGGAGAGCAGGCACTGCAGATTTCCCTCCCTGCCCTTGACTTACACAAGAGTAGATAATGAATTAATAGAAATTGATAAAGAGCGCCTGTCAGGCAGCTGCTGAGGTCATGAGACTGGTATGCGGAAACTGCCCATACAACACGCATAACACATAGCTGCAGCCAGGAGGGTGGGTGGGTCATCGGAGCAGGAAATTAGCCTTCAGAAGGAATGTGGGCTCTGCAGGAGCTGCTCCGGCAGCAGCATGGACGCCCGGGAGAAGGCGCTGGGCGAGGGGAGTGCCCAACTCTGCAGCGAGGAGAGCTCCTGTAGACAGGCGGGCGGCAGCGCTCTGGCGCTCACTGGCACTTCAAAGGGATTGAAGACAGTGCAGGTTAGATATTTTTATAAAGAAATTTTCAATGTTAAGAGTGTAATGATAAAATTTCGCGTACTTGGTCAAGTTAAATGGACTACAGGCTACTGCGAAATGAGAAGAGCACATAGCTATTTGGCCGTTGCTTGGGAAAAAATTTTTTTTCATGTGCTCTATTATAAGCAAAAGTTAAATGTGGGGATTCACTTTGCAGAGAAACGATTTGCTGTTAATTTACTGGTGGGGACTGTTACACTATGTCTAAATGAACCTTGGGGAAAAAAATCAGGAAACTTAAGTATTATGCTTAGTTTTCTCAAATAGTTACTTTTGAAATAGTCTATTAAAGATCAGGCTTTTAAAAATCCGATGCTCTTCACACACAGTGTGTTCTTTGTGTGCTTGTATTTGTTTGAAATAGCTCACCTTTTTGTCATTAAAGAAGTGAGAAATTACGTGTATTTTTATGTAAGTCAGCCCATTTCTCCCTTATGCATTTATTAAAATTCATAGCTATGTATCCTACTCAGTTTTTAAGAAAGGAATTGATAACGCCAGAAGTTTCTTGTTAGATTTTTATTTTGGTTAAAGTTCATTGTTATTCTGCTATCCAAAGACTTTTGTCAGTGATTTATTTTTTTCTAAGTTCTAAATAAAAAGGTGTGTTTTGATTTAGTATCATTCTGGCCATTAGCGTTAGATTTTTTAAGAAGCCAAGTAAGACTTAGTCACTTTACTAATTTTAGGAAGGAGTTTATAAGAATTGACATTTTAAATGATTTCGTAGATTAAACTGCCTACCAGTAACCCCAGTACCCCTGCTTATAGTCCCGTGATGGGTTTTGCCTGACATGAATAAGTTTACATTCCACCACTGAGAACCTGCATTCCTCAGGATAATTGTGACGTACAACAAGAATGTGGAGGCCTGTACAAAGGGCAAGCTTAGGGACACTGGTAGCAGAACTTCATTCAGCTACTGTGCTCTGTCTTTCCTGGAAACGCACAAGTGTAGAAGGATGTCTTGAGAAATGTGTCTGCAGAAACTTATGACAGGCTGGCCTTAGCAGGGTAAGAGTGTATCGTCACTGGTGGGTGCTTAGGAAACTAGGTAAGATATTTATTTTTGTAAAATAAATATTGTGCATTCTTGTAAATTTTGAATCTAACAGCTATTCTTTTCTCTATTTTATGTTAAGTATAAGAGATGAATTGCAGTAGTTTTGGGTCTGCTCATTTGTCTCTATAAAGTTATGCCGTTTTAATGTGTAAAATATTGATAATTTTTTTTCATTTTAGAAATAATCTGTAATTTTAAGTTCTAGTATGTTTTCCCTGCAAAAACTTAAGCAAAAGTTTAATGGTAACAAAAGTCTGTATTATTGAACTGTTCTAGTTTTCCCGAGAGAAAACAAGCACTAGGAATAGTCAAGCTGCAAGTTATATTTTTATTAATCTCTTGTTGTGAGATTTAAAAAAAATATTGCAGATGTCATAGAGATACTCAACTTTGCATTCAGGAGAACTAGGTTTGATCTTCAGGACTGCATGGCCCTCTGAAAACAACAGTAATTGCCTGAGCCTGGCAGGTATGGCCCAAAAAGAACAGAAAGAATAATTTATCATTTTTATGAAGAATTAGATAAATAGATTTAATAATTTAATTAGATTAATTCAGAATGAATGACTGCATCACTTTCATTTGTTATTGTGAAATTATAAAGTTGGAAGCCAGGTTGTACAGTGATATTTTTTACAGACAGTTGAAAGAATTTAAAATAAAATGTAATAGTTGAAATTCATGTGCAGACCAGAAGCCTTTTTTTTTTTTTTTTTTTTTTTTGGTTTTTGGGTCACACCCGGCAGTGCTCAGGGGTTAATCCTGGCTCTGCGCTCAGAAATTGCCCCCCTTGTTGACACAGGGGACCATATGGGATGCTGGGATTGGAACCACTGTCCTGCATGCAAAGCAAACACCCTAACTCCATGCTATCACTCCGGCCCCCAAACCAGAAAACTCATAGCATTTGTGGGGAACTGTTTCTGGCAGTGTCTGTCTGAGTAGGTAGGGATTGAACTTGGGTCCTGCACATAGCATGCACTCTCTTGCCTTTGACATTCTTGCTCTATTCACTCTATTCAAACACTCTTACTATATACCTCTCTATTTCTTACCTCTGACTATATGGCCTCTTGTAAAAGGCTAGTATCTAGAATAGAATGCATAAACAGGTTTTAAAATATACAGGCTAAATTTCATTGATAAGTGTCTTCCTTCTGAAAATTACAAAATATGTATTGATATTACTATATTATACACATGTGGATTGGTTTCTTGAAAAATATTCTAATTTGAAGTTACAAAGTAAGCTTTGTCACTTGAAGCATTTATACTCTAAAAACATCTTTGCTTATCTTGCTTTGCTGTGATATGAGTGCCTCTTCAAAGAGGACCAGTTTCTAGAGATATGACCTTCCCATCTCCTTCTTCAGTGTTATCTTCTGCTTCTTGATGCTCATTGTAATTTTGCTCAATTTTACTTGCTTTCTGAAACAGAAAAGCAAGTCTGCCTTTTCCATTAGACCAGTTAGTGAGTGAACCTACCCGACCTACTAGAATCCACCTTTCAGCAAATCTGTGTTCTCCATTTGTCATTGCTTTGGTGCTTTAAGTGTAAGTATTAGGCAATGTAGCAATATTCCAGAGAAGGCCTGGAAATTATTTTGCATAAATGTCAAACAAACTTAACAAAGACTAGAGTTTCTCTCTCTCTATATATACATACATATATATGTATGTATGCATGTATGTATTACTGAATGTAGAAAGGAACTATAGAAAGAATATTGTAGCTGTATCTCTCTTGTTCTATGTATAAAGCCAGGGAAGGGGTAAGATTAATGTCTTTAAAAACACCCACCCAGTATCATGGGGTCTCTGGTTTGAAGCATCTCATTTAACCTGCCCTTCAGTAATTTGCCTTACTTTCTTCAATTTTAGTTTCTTGCCTTGCAAGCATGGACTTGGATTGGTTCGGACCCTCCAAAATGTTTGTACTATATAATGTTCTAAGTTGGTCTTAATTATAAAATCATAAAAGTGCATTCTGGTTTTAAAATAGTTATATAAGTAGGAAAATGTATATAATCAAATTTCTTCTGCGAACTAGCCTGGCAATTATCTCAGCCTCTTGTCATTTCGTTTTCCATAGAAAACAAACTACTTGAATGGGTACTAGATTTATTATTTGATTTTCTTGTGAACTCTTCTTGAGTGTATATGTATGTAGGTTTCTTTTATAAGACAATGTTACACAAATAGGATTAAAGTGACATAGATAATGTTATCTGTAGAAATAACCTCATATGTGTCCTCTTTATGATGGGGGGCATCTGGACACAGTGGTACTCAGGGACAATTTCTGGCTTTATGCTTCGGGGTCTATCTTGGAGATACTCAGGATCATTTGTGCTGTTGAGATTGAGCCAGGATTGGCCACATGCAAGGCAAGAGCCTTAATGCTTTCAGAATTTTAGGTGTATCATTTAGTGATAATAGTTACTGTCATTGTTCTGTGTTAGTATTCACCACTACTAGGCTTCAAAATTTACTCCATGACCCCACCAAAAAAAGCCCTTGTTAGGGTAGTGTCTAATTTACTTTATGTCTTTACATATTTGCCTACTCTCCATGTTTCTGTGCACAGAAATTGCTCCTGGGAGGCGCGGGGGACCATATGGGATGCTGGGAATGTAACCTGGGTCTATCCTAAGTTGGTCATGTGCAAGGCAAATGCCTTACCATTATGCTATCTCTTCAGCCCTTACTTTCATGTCTTATTTGTGTTTGGCATGTATCAAATGTCATTCTTTGTGGTTGAATAATACGGTATTTTATGTATGTGTCACATTTTCTGTGTGTATTATCTGTTGGTGAAAACTTCTTATTCCCACCATTTATCTTATTGCAAGCAGCACAGTGAATACCTGGTTGAATTCCTGCTTCCTGAACTTTTTAGCAATGGAACCGCTAGAATAAATGATAACTTTGTGATTAGCTTTTTGATGAAACTCCAAGTTGTTTCCCATAGCCATTCTTTTTTATCACTGCCCCCTCAAAGATATTATTCAGTACTCTCTTGGAAAAACATATCTTTTAGTGAACTGAAGAAAGTGTGGCCGTCCTGTGTCCCATGTTTCCGCCCATCCCCTTCCTCCTTCCCTCCTTCTGCACTTAACACCCAGGCTGCCATTGATCACCTCAATTGTTTGCTGCCCCCTAACATCACTCAGTTCAGAAAAGACTCCTCTGGGTGCTCTTTTCAGTTTCATATCAAGTCCTTTGATGTACAGAAGTTTCTAATTTTGGTGATGTCCAAATTTAATTTTTTTTCTTTGTATCTCCTGCTCTTGGTGTTATAACTAAGAACCTGTTGCCAAATTCAAGATCAACATCTTATCTTCATGCTTTTTTTCCTAGGAATTTTACTATTTTAACTTGAATTTAGGCCAGTGATCCACTTCAAATTCGTTTTTGCATATGATGAGAAGGGGCCATCAACATTGGAAATATAGTTATCTTCTTGATGAAGACATACCATTGGTCTCCTGTAGAATGTGCTTGGCTGGTACCTTGCATGAGTCCAGTCTGAGTGTGACTCCTAGCATGATTTCCAGAACTGCATGTGGTCCCTGGAGTACTTCCAGGAATAATCCCTAAGCAGAAAGCTAGATGTAAGCTCTGAGTACCATCAGCTGTACATGTACTAATCCCCCATTCTCCCCCAAAACCATAACTACTTACATGGCCATACATGTATGGGATGATAGAGTTTACGTATGATTCTCAATTTTATTCCTTGTATGTATATGTCCTTAGTCCAGTATCAGTATTTTTGTTAACTGCAGCTTTGGTGGTGGTGGTGGGGGGGTTGGGCCATACCTGACAGTGTTCAGGGGCTAATTCTGGCTCTGTACTCAAAAATCACTCCTAGCAGGTTCGGGGAACTATATGGGATGCCCGGGATTGAATCCGGGTCTGTCCTGGGCTATGTGCCAGGCAAACTCCCTACTGCGATGTTGTCACTCGACCCTTACTGCAGCGTTTAAGTTTTGAAATAGATAAGTGTGCATCCTTTGGAGGTTTTTTTTTTTTTTTTTTTCACGTTTTCTTTCGTTAATTAGGGCCCCTGCTGCAATTCCATATGAAATTGGATATGGACTTTTCTGTCTCTGCAAAAATTGGCCCTTAGAGTTGCATAGGGAATGTATTGACTATGTAAGATTGTGAAACTGAAAATGAGAATTGTGCCAAATGAGACTTGTATCAAAGAATCCATTTGATATAGCTGTCTGCACCTATAAATTTTCTTTGTTTTGGGGCCACACCTAGAGGTGCTTCAGGGCCAGACTTGGATTTATGCTTCGGGGCCACGACTGGCAGTGATGTTGTGCTGAGATTTGAACCAGAATCATTGTCACTGTTGCATTAATTTTTTTTTTGTGTGGTGTTTTTTTGGGTCACACCCGGCAGTGCTCAGGGGTTACTCCTGGCTCCATGCTCAGAAATTGCTCCTGGCAGGCACGGGGGACCATATGGGGCACCGGGATTCGAACCGATGACCTTTTGCATGAAAGGCAAATGCCTTACCTCCATGCTATCTCCCGGGCCCCTGTTGCATTAATTATTAATTATAAATTCCGAGAGGGACATTGATAGATGGTGAGGCCTTTCTCCATCTGGTCCGGCACCTGCAGCCCCTACAGCCTGTCGGGTCTTTGGGTATCAGGGTGACGGCAAAGAAATGACTCACAGGCGGTCAGATGAAGTTTCAGGAGGCATCCAGCTTTATACAAGGCCCTAACTGCCATGTGCATATTCCTCACATAGCTTCTATACTAAGTTTTTTATCACAGCCTCATGCTAGGCAGGAACTTTAATTAGGCTTCAATTCTGATTATTTTAATAAGGAAAAATTCCCAGAGAATATAATTTTATTATTTTGCAATAATCTGCATCTATTAAAAAAATTTCAACAATTAACAGTGCTACTTCTAAGTTCTTTTTTCTTTAATCATCTTTTAATTTCTAAACTTAAAAAAAACTTAAATACATCAACTTTCAACTGCTATTAATAAGACTTAATGAAGTATTCTTCTAATTTGTGCATCTGGTTTTACAGGAAGTCCTTTGAATTCCCTTAAGTTTTTTGTTGGAAACTTTTCAGTTCCTTTTTTTTTCTCTTAGAAACTTTGCTAGCAATGTTCTATCATATATTATACATAGATTACTATTAGTCTATGAAAAATAATTTTCAGTTTTTGATTCCTTTTTTTTTTTTTTTTTTTTTTTTTTTTTTTTTTTTTTTTTTTTTTTTTTTTTTTTTTTTTTTTTTTTTTTTTGGTTTTTGGGCCACAACCGGCGACGCTCAGGGGTTACTCCTGGCTATTCGCTCAGAAGTCACTCCTGGAAGGCACGGGGGACCATATGGGGAACCGGGGGATGGAACCTCGGTCCGTCCTTGGTTAGCACAGGCACCTTATCTCCAGCGCCACCGCCCGGCCCCCCAGTTTTTGATTCTTAATGTGTCATTTTGAATTGTGTGTCCTTACATTTGTTGTTTATTGTTATCAGTTTACTGTGTCAATGCCTATTAAGAATATTAGATTTCACCATGACTTTTAAGAAAACATGAGAATCCACTACTGTTTGGTGTCATTAAATCCTGTGTGCACTCTCAGAATACACCATTTCATTGTTCTTAATTGCTGATTTTCTGCTTTCACTTAAAACAATATATATAGTGTTTTGAGATATTTTTTGTTTGTGTTTTTGGGGGGGGGGGTCACACCCAGCAGCACTCGGCTCTACGCTCAGAAATCGCTCCTGGCAGGCTCTGGGGATCATTTGGGATGCCGGTATTTGAACCACTGACCTTATGCATGCAAGGCAAACACTTTACCTCTATGCTATCTCTCTGACCCCATTGAGTTATATTCTTACTAGTTTTATTTGTGTTCATCAATTTAAACATGTATGCTTCCTCTATAAACCTTAAGATTTTTCTTCATTTTTTTTCTACTAAGTCATGAAATATTTAAAAGAATTGATCATAGTATCGATTGCCTCACGAGATCTTATCGCCTATACATCTCTATTTATTTGCCTTTTAAAGACTTTACTTGGGGCTGGAGAGATAGCATGGAGGTAGGGCATTTGCCTTGCATGGAGAAGGGCGGTGGTTCGAATCCCCGCATCCCATATGGTCCCCTGAGCTTGCCAGGTGTGACCTCCCCCCCAAAAAAACAAGACTTTACTTGATTTGCATAAATTAATATATTTATTTTTATGGAACATATTAAGAGGTATTTAAAAATATTTGCTCACTTATGTTTATGTAGTGCTTAAAAAATCAGGGGTTCAAAAGTGTTTTTGTAAACTTAATGATTTTGTAGCTGGCATTTTCTTTTTAAAAAAATGTTATCTATTCATTTTCTATCTTTATTCCTTTTGGGGGGGACAACCCTTGACAGTTCTCCTGGGTCTGCAGTCAGAGATCACTTCATGGTGGACTCAGGGGGAGCATATGGGATGCCAATGATGGAACGAGGGTAGGCTGCATGCAAGGCAAGCTATCTACTGGCTGTCTTATTGCTCTGGGGTCCCTCTGACCTTCATTTTTACTATAACTTTACAGTCCGTGCATTAGAGTAAATCATGTCTGTGAGAAAAAAGAGACTTTGTCATTCATCATATCTCACATATGCGTTCATGATTATCTCAGCAGCACTTTTGATTCTATTTCTTTTGGGTTCCTGCTGTGTTTAAAAAAATAATTGCATTTATAAATTAAGTAATTTATTCTCATGCTAGAATGTGCTGTGTCGTTTTGCTTTTTTCACCCAGTGTATTCTAGGAATTAGTCTAATGAAGAGTGTCGTTTCTTCAACAATTTATATCTTTGTAATAATGGTCAGTAAATTTTGTCAGTTTAGCTCCCCTTGCAAAAGACACATGGTTGTATTTCTCTTAACACATTTTAGAGGCTATAGACTTTTTTTCATTCTCAAAGCAATCATTTTGCAGTTGATATATGACTATCTTTTTAAGCACAAAATTATATTGGTGATTTACTAATTGGTAGGAGGATTTATACCCTTAATTCTGAGATAGGGATTTGGTGCTAGAATTTGGTAGACAACTAATGATTGCCATGTTTATTTTGTACAACACACTTCAGCAGTGTACATTTTGCACCCAATTTCCTTCTTCCCTACCCCCTTGTTTGCCTCTGAGATAGTCACTTTCTTCTCTCTCTCCCTCCCTCCCCCCCCCTCTCCTCTCTCTCTCTCTCTCTCTCTCTCTCTCTCTCTCTCTCTTCACACACACACACTATGGTTTGCAATATTGTCATTGCATATCACTTTATCTTTTAGCATCCACTTCTTGTCTAGTGTGATAATTTCCAACTATCATTGTCATAGTGGTCCCTTCTCTGCCCTAACTGCATTCTCCTATTTGTGGCAAGCTTCCCATCATGCTGTTCATCCTGGCCCTCATCTTTATTGTCTCCAGATAGTATTAACATATTATCTTTTTATTTTTACACCCCCCCCCAAATGAGTGTGATCATTCTAAGATGTCTATTCTCCTTCCTACTCATTTTGCTCAGCATATCCAGATCCATATCACACTCCATATGCATCTATGTATAAGAGAATTTCATGACTTCATGTTTCCTAACACTTGCATAGTATTTCATTGTGTAGATGTACCATAGTTTCTTTTCTTTTTCCTTTCTTTTTTTGGTTTTTGGGTCACACCCACTAGTGCTTAGGGGTTACTCCTGGCTCTACGCTCAGAAATTGCCCACCCCTACCCCCCCCCCCCGGCAGGCTCTAGGGACCATATGGGATGCCAGGATTCAAACCACCATCCTTCTGCATGCAAGGCAAATGCTTTACCTTCATGCTATCTCTCCGGCCCCTGTACCATAGTTTCTTTAGCCACTCTTCTGTTCTTGGGTGCTTGGATTGTTATCAAATTCTGGCTATTGTAAATAGTGCTACAATGGACATAGGGACATAGAGCGTTTTTCTATATTGTGTTTTTGGGCTCCTAGAATATATACCTAGGAGTGGTATGGATAGGTCATGTGGAAGCTCAGTTTCTAGTTTTTTGAGGAATATCCATATTTTCCAAAAGGGCAGGATGTTGCTAAACTTTTTAAGAGCTCATATCTAACAGTATTGGGGGTGGGAAGTTGTACCTCACATGGCTTATTCCTTACTTTGTGCCAGGGATCTCATGTGACTTTGCTGGGGGCTCTTATATGATTCTGAGGATTTGAGGCAGCTTATGTCACATACATGGCAAGTACCTTTCTCAGGTCTCTAACAGGTATTTTAGTGTATGATAAAGGCAAACATACATTAAGTTGTAAAAAAACAAAAAGGGAAAGCCATTTATGGAAGTTATTTAGTTTTATTCTATAATTTAATAAATTTAGATAAAGCTTAGGGTAAAAAAGTTATTATTTTCTTCAGATTTTAGTAATTTAAAACTTACACTACACATGCCACATAGCATGCCATATAATCATATTAGATAAGTGATGGTAGCATGATACCTGTTGTGTATTTTATTAATATATTGATTAGTATTATATTGAATCATTTAATTTTCAGTAAACTATTATAAACTTTATTATAAAAATATAAATGGTAATTAGGTAGTTTCAGGAATCAAACTGTTATATGTAGAGATATCTTGAGAGCATATAATTTTATTTGTTTTGTAAATTTAATTAGAAAAAATAACTAATTGGGCCAGAGCGATAGCATAGCAGTGGGGCATTTGCCTTGCAGGCAGCAGATCCAGGACAAACCTGGTTTCGATCCCCGGTGTCCCATATAGTTCTATTAGTCAGGAGTGATCTGAGTGCATAGCCAGGAGTAGCCCCTGTGTATCACTGGATGTAACCCAAAAAACAAACAGAAAAAAACCTAATCATTCTAATAGTACTAAAATATTTGCCTTGCTCACAGCTGACTTAGGAAGGATCGTGGTTCCATCCCCTCGGCTTCCCATATTGTCCCTCAATCCAGGAGAGGTACTCCTGAGCGCATGGCCAGGAGTAACCCATGAGTGTAACCGGATTTGGCCCAACAACCGGAAGAAAAAAAAAACAAACCAAAAAACAAGACAAAGATGATGTTTTTGACAGCCTCCCCTAACTTAAAAATGTATGTGTATATATGATTATACACACACGGGAATATTTTAAGAGAATTTCAGACCTAAAAGTTTTCTTTTTCTTAGATTTTTGAAAATCCAGAATTTTGAATCTTAGTTTCAAAACCAGATTAGTTTCATCAGCAGAATTAATGTTGTCCTAATCTAATATGATAATATTATTTTCAAAATGAGTAGACTTTAGAATATGAACTGGCAGTTTTCTGAAAGTACAAGTGATAAGATACAGAATACTGACACATTATCTTAAATATTCTCAATGTGACTATTCCTCATCGGTTTCCCAGTCCATAAAACATCATGTTCCACTACTTAAAAGGGGCTAAGAAACGAAGAATTTCCATAGGAGATAATAGAGAGTGTCTAATTGAGAGCATTCTGCTCAATAAAAGTCTGTGGAAAGATTTTTTTCCTTGAAGTTTGGTTATTAAAAATGGTCACTAAACATGTTCGGCTAGAGTGAAGAGCCAGCTTTTGGACTAATGTTTTAGGAAGTCATAGTTTTTACAGGGGTAGAGCAAATCAGGATCACCTGCTTGGTGAGACACAGTTCCTCTCTGATGTTAAAGGGGGCAGACAGCACAGATAACCAGTTGTGCAAAGTTGTCAGAAGAAATCAGCTTTCTAAATCAGCTTCTGTGTATCTATGATGATATATTGTGGAGAAGAGACTCCTAACTTGAATTCCTTTTCTTTAAATTTTTTAAAATACTTTTTGCTTTTATATGGAAAATGTGTATATTTTTAGATAAAAGTTTAATCTAGGGCCGGAGTGATAGCACAACGATAGGGCATTTGCCTTGCACGCAGCTGACCCATAGGGACCTAGATAAAATTCCCAGTGTCCATTATGGCCCCCTGAACCGGAGTGATTCCTGAGTGCATAGCCAGGAGTAACCCCTGAGCATCACCATGTGTGACCCAAGGGAGATGGGGGGACATTAGTGGTGGAAATGTTGCACTGGTGAAGGGGGGTGTTCTTTTTGTAACTGAAATCCAACTATAGTCATGTTCGTAATCATGGTGTTTAAATAAAGAAAAAATAGTTAAAAATGATAAAACAGAAAGTTTATTCAGAGTGAATTAAATATAAAAGATAATTGCTTGGATTTGGGATTTTGCATATTTTTGTAAATTTCCATTGATTCAATTCCCATTTCTATTGTAGAATAGACTAAATCTACACCTCACTGGGACTTATTTTTAGAAGTCTTTCACTGAACACACACATTGATCTCCTTTATATTTTATTAATTTAAAACATTCTGGTTTTTTTTTTCTTCTTCAGAAAAATGTCTTAACAATTTGAAAAATTATCTGCCATTCTGTATAATGATTAAAGTTTTCTTAGTGTAAATTTGTACTGTTTTTCTTTTTTATTTATCTGATGGTTAACTTATTTCCAATTTATATTTCTAAATCTTTTTCCTTTTTCTAGTTTTGGCAAGCGTTCTGCAGGAAGTTTTAGGCGTGGCTGTGAATGCATTGTTTTAGAGCCTTCTGAAATGATTGTGGTAAGAGTATTTCTCTGTAGTTTTTTATTTAACATAAAGATTATGAATGTAAACCACTTTCACAAATAGAATAAATTTATGATTCTGGTAATACGTACAACATTTGTGCATTTGAGTCCAAACTTCAATTATTGTAATTTACTACAGGATTTACATAAATGAAAAACTAGAAAATTTTAAAAGGGACAAATACCTAAATATTTGATGTATAACATCCGTAAATCAGTTTGTGGTAATGATATTCAATAAAATTGAAGGAGAATCTTTGAAATGCAGCTATTTGTATGGCACAAATACCAGTATGATGAGACACTTATGGGCATGAAAACACATCTTTAAGCAATAGTTAACAAAAGATAGTAAGTAATGCCTTCAACTAACTAAAAGAAAATTGGACTTTTGTGTGCTGTTCAATGTACTGTCTGAACATGCCGTTAAAATCTTAGGGTCTCATTTTAATTGAATTACTATTAAGTACATCAACAATGTAATTATTTTTATGGCTGCTTTCTAAAAAGAACACATTTTTCTTGACTATGTAAGAGAGATTTTACGATATTTTGATATTATTCCTTTCTTAAAAATCAGCAGGGAGCAATCCAGGACTTTGCTCTGGGCTGGCGTATATTCTTGTAAACATGACCCCCATATTCAATTCCCAGCACCAAGCAGCACTGTGATTATTCTTCTCTCTGCTCCACTGAAGGAATTCAGCAACTTTTAAAATAACTTTGCAAATCATGGTGTTCTCTTAATTAAAAATTATGTTTAAGGGGCCAGAGACATAGCACAGCAGTAGGGCATTTGTGTTGTATGTGACCAACCTGTATTCACCTGGGTTTGATCCCCAAGATCCCATGTTTCCTGAGCTATCAGGAGCGATTTCCAACCCTAAACATTGCTGGGTGTTGCCCTAAAACAAAAATAAAAACAAAAATAAGTTTAAAAATATCATCTCTTGAGGCCAGAGCAGTGGCGCAAGTGGTAGGGCATCTGCCTTGCCTGCACTAGCCTAGGATGAATCTCAGTTTGTTCCACTGATGTCTCATATGGTCCCTCAAGCCAGGATCAATTTTTGAGTGCATGGCCATTTGTAATCCCTGAGTGTCACTGGGTGTGGCCCAGAAACAAACAAACAAAAATAATCTCTTAAACTATAACAAATAATGAGAGTAAACTTTATTATAGATACTCTATTGATACTCATATTTACCTTTTTTTTCCCCTCAGTACCCTATCTGGGAAGGAAAATTTTGTTAAATTATCTATGTGTAGATAGAAATAAATTTGCTCGGGACCCAGGAGATAGCATGGAGGTAAGGCGTTTGCCTTTCATGCAAAAGATCATCGGTTCAAATCCCGGTACCCCATATGGTCCCCCGTGCCTGCCAGGAGCAATTTCTGAGCGTGGAGCCAGGAGTAACCCCTGAGCACTGTTGGGTGTGACCCAAAAACAAGCAAACAAAAAAACAAACAAACAAAATAAAAAAATAAATTTGCTCACTTAAAACAATATTTGGTAGATGATTACTCTGATTTTGAGCTCCTTGTCATACATAGTGAAAACTTTTATTAAACTTTTATTAAAATTCACAAAATGTCCTAAAGTTGATAGTAGTGTAGTGTGATCAGTAATTTGGAATTGGAAAAATGTTGGTAGTTAGGACTTTAAAATGAAACTCATTTTAGATATTTTCTACAATTTTGTCTTCTATTAATGCTACTACTTGAATATCTTTGAAGGATTTGGTGGGGGGGTTGATGCACCATCAGCTGTGCTTAGTGGTCACTCCTGGGGACCATATGGCATTGCCGGGATTGAACTTGGATTGGCCATGTGCAAGACAAACACTTTATCCACTGTATTATCTTTCTAGCCCTGAAGGCTTATCTGGTCTGAGAAGCTTTTCTTAGTTGCCAATGCAATACAGACTAGTCTGTACTAGTGTACTCGATAGTGTAAGAATAGTGTTAGAATCCATATGAAACTCTATTGTGAGTAATCATATTTTCCTATAAGTATGATGAAGATGAACGTAATATAACTTGGATTTTGTTAGTCTGTTCATCAAAGTTTCTAAACGTTTAAAATGAGGAAATCTTTTTTTTTTTTTTTAAACTAGTATTATTTTGGGGAAAAAAAGGAAAGAAACTGAAATCTACAGAATTAAAGTAGGAAGAGAAACCTTTAATTTACTAAAGCTACTTTGCTCAAAATTTTTGTTTGAGTCACTTGGGATTTTACAAATTTACTCATTACTCAAATACGTTGGGTTTTTTTGAACTTTAGTTAAGACAATGGGGCAGTTGCTTTCATAATGTGTAATAATGTGTCCTGTGAGATCTTTCACTAATAATCGGATACAAAGACTACTGAAAATATCCTTCCCTTTGAAACTTCAGGAAATTCAAGAGTTACCCATATTGTGTTAAGTGGAACTGAAAATGCCTCTTCATAAAAGAAAAGTTACTGAAAACAGATTTGTTTCAGAGAAGATCAGTCTGTCTAGTTTGTCTGCACATTCTTTGCAAGATGAAAAAACATGTATTTTCTGTAAGTTTTTTTCTGTGTCCAATCTTAATATGGAATAATATGTTTGAAAGTAAAATTTGGATGTTATTTCCAGGTGGACTATATGGATGAAAATGAAGAATATTTTCAGCGTCAAGCTTCTCATCGACAGTCTCGAAGGAGGTTCCGGAAAATCAACCAGAAAGGTGAAAGACAAACTATTATTGACACTGTGGACCCTTACCCTGTCGGCAAACCACCTTTACCTCGAGGCTATCATACGGTAAGTTGAAGTGACAACTTGTTTTGTTTTTTAATTTGTGAAAAGACATTTAAATTTTCTAAGTTTTATGAATTGATTTTTCTTTGATAAACTTATACAAAATGCAGATTTTGCTGGGATAATATAGTTTTAAAGATCGATGAAATAGGACATAAAAAGACATAATTTAGCTGTTTCATTTCTTAAATACTTTTTCTAATGATCAGTGTTCTGACCAACACACAATTTTTTATGAGGGATATTTTACATTTTCAGCTTAAAAAATTTTAGCTTCCCTTCTCACCCCAGTGATGAGATATGATGTACTTGTTTTTAGTTTAAGTGGATTAAAGTTACATAGTACTTCATTGTGAGAATACTGTATGAAAACATTTTCTTTTTCTAATATAATAGAATACAATAATTTGAAATGATACTTTAAAAAAATCCTCATGTAAAAAGGTCTAAATATTTGTAAAACATTTAATGATGATTTTGAATGTTCAATCTTGCATATCATTGCCATTTATTTTTATAAACATTTGATAACTTTAATATTTGAAGAAATTAAGGCACATAATATTTTTATAAACTCCCAATAATAAACAATAATAGCATTAGTTAAATGACCATTATTTATTAATAATTAAATACTCATTATTAATAATTATTATAAACAGTAATAATAAACTTTGAGTTCATTATTTTCCTTATTTTTTTCTGCTTAATTGCCTCACACATATATCCAGTGATAGTCAATTTAAGTTGCAAATATATTTGATGATTCTTATTTTTATAAAGATGACAGTTTCAATTTTCAGATTTAATCATATTTATGATATTGTAAAATAAGCAGTTATTATAAACTTAGTTTTAAAATAAATGATAATTGGCAATTTAAGCTTCTTTTTTCTTATTTTTTGTTTCTTTTAAGTACTATAATACACATGAAAAGTACATACACTCTTCGAATAATATATTAAAGTTTTAGTAACTTTATTGCTAATATGCTTATAGCTATACTTCATATAGTCTTTCAGTGTTCTTTGTATTTAAGTATTTAAGCTGCTTTGACCGTAAATTATTCACCTACTCTTTTTAATGTCCATGCACTGTTTTAATTTAGTATGAATTTTGTAGTTGAATCAGTTCATTGAATTCATTTGGAAGGGTTGCTTTTTTTTGGTCAATATAAAGCCAGCTTTGTTTGTCTATTAGAAAGACTTAAAATTAAAAACAAAATCTATGAAAGGTTTTTTTGTTATCATTGTCTATAGATAACCGTAGTATTTTTAGTGTTCTATAGATAGTATCATGGAAGAAGGAACTATGGGTTAAAAATAGTGGTGCATATTAATAGATATATAGACTAATATTTCAACTTAATACTAACATTTTTAATATTCCTTCTCCTTTGAAGTTACTTTTCCAACTTAGATTCCATACTGAGATTTATGAGTGAAAATGTGGGTCATTTAAAATGTGTCTTACTATTTTTTTGTTGTTTGGGGGTCACACCCAGGTGTACTTAGTGTTTGCTCCTGGCTCTGCACTGAGGCACCACTCCTGATGGGGCTCGTAGGACCACATGAGGTGCCAAAGATTGAGCCTGGGTTAGTCAAATGCAAGGCAAGAGCCCAATTCCACTGTATAGTTCCTATGGTCCTGATATATTTTTTTTAAAATTTTTTTATATGTACAATATCATGTTTATGTTTTAAAGTATTTTTTAAAATATGTTCTGTCAAGTTAGTGGTACTTTTATCAGTGGAAAAATTCCAGTTGTAGAGTAAAAATAAAATTTTATATAATTGTGACATAATATGATATGTTAGTATTAATTTTGCCCAATGATTTCATATTGGTATTGCCATGGTCATAGCTGAAAATGTTGTCTTTTTGAAAGTTGCGTTTTTAAGATCTTCATTATTTTGCCTAAATAATTTATTTTAATGTAGGAAACAGTTGTATGTTCATATGGTAGCTCAAGGTAAGATTAAAAAGTTATAAGGTGAAAATTACGTATTTTATTAGTTTTAAGTCATGTTTACTTACTCTTAATATCTGAAATGAAGTAGTAGATGAGCTGAGGATAAAAATTTATTGGAAAGAACTGCGTGGTGATTTAAAATTTTTTATAAGTACATTTCAAGTACATGGCTAAAAGAACATAGGGAACATTATACATATTGCCAATTCCATATGGCCATTCTTAACATAATTTTAACATTATCTTCATTTCGTCAGTTTTACTATAGCATGTCTGATAATTTTCATCTTTTCCTTTCCTCCTTTATGGCACTCATTTCATTTTGGCTCAAAGGAATGCACTAAATCTCAGGTATTGTAATTTGCATGTGGTTTCCTAATACTAACCTAAGCTTATGTGTGAATTGACATCATTACTAATGAATTTATAATTGTTATGTTTTGCTTGGTCTTATTCTTTTGTATTTTGCCTTCATTTAGTAAAGTCACCCAAAACTGAAAGTATCAGTGGTTTAGGAATAGCACAAGCTGCTTTATTTAAGAAAACCTAAAGTTGAATTGCCCACCTTTTTTAAAAAATGCAAGTGCAGGTGACTTACTTTTAATAAGAGGTGGAACCCACTTACTGTACCATACTGCTTTGGAAATGAAAAGGAAGAGGAAAATATAGATGACTGAAATTTTGGTTGCTTTTTATGTCAGTTTTGGGAAATGGGATATGTGGGGTCTGGGAGATAGCATGGAGGTAAAGCGTGGAATATGTATGTGTGTGTATATATATATGGATATAGATATATACTCATGTGCATATACATCTATATAGATTTGGGATCAGATCATATTTGTTTAGGAATTTTTCCTGACTTTGTGCTCAAGGATCACTCTTTGTAGTGGTTTGAGGATCATATCCAAGGCCAGTATTCAACTGGGTTGGTTGTATGAAAGGCAAGTGCCTTAACCCCTGTACTGTCTCTCTGGATCAGACACTTATATTTTAAATCATATACACAAAAGATTTTAATTTTAGTAATTCTAGTGTAAAAGCTTTTGGGGAGACCACTGGTGAAATAAAGAGACCATAAGAAAGAAAGTAACAAATAATTGCATATATTTTCTTATTTGCACTTTATTTTAACCAGATTTCATGCTTGTATTCTATAATTTAATCAAGAGGCCTGTCAAAATATCTTTGCTCATTTCTTTTATGCCAATTTACACTAATTTTTTATTAGTATTCTTTTGAAATTTTGGGTCAATTTAGTGTAGCAGGGAACTTAAGAGTCAAGGAAAAAAACTGATATATAGTTAAAAAGTAATAGATTAGATAGTTCAGTGCTATGTTTATCTTTTCTTAGTTCCCAGGAATAGTTATATGGATAATCTAATAATCGTTGGCGTCATTATTAATATACTGCCTGTCAATTATAATGACTTTGCTTAAAGATTATTAATTTTTTCTAATTAATATGAGGTAGTTTATACAAGAGAATACATATTAAGATGCCACAAGTTGCATGGTTGCTGTTTTTTCTATAGATGGCTAATGTTAAAATATAAATCTAAAAGTTTCACATACCTCTGAAGTTGATAAAATCATATATTAAAAATATTGGATCAGTGTTTTGAACTTCTAACTGAGAAAGAGGTATTCTCTAAAATGTTTAACATTATTTAGTAGTGTTAAAAGTTTTAACAGTATTCAATTTTAAAAGTATATATTAAATATGTATTAAAATATGCATTAGTAATTAATCAACAGAAAAAAATTTGAGTGTAATTCACATTTAAAACTAAGAACCAAACCTAAAATATGTACTGACTATACCATATGTATACTTTTTTGGGGGGAGGCACTACTGCCAGGCTCAGGGGAACATATGGGATGCTGGGATTTGAACCTGGGTTGGCACCTTACCCGACGTGCTATTGCTCCAGCTCCCCATATTGAAATTAATTTAACATTAGATGTGTTGTAATAGTTTAAAAATGATTAAAAGATTAAAACATTTTCTTCAGAAACATGACTACTCCTAGCCTTTGTAGAATGTTTTCAGGACATTTTTCAGACAATTGTATGAGGTTTAAAAGGAGAACGAGCATTTTAAAGTATAGTGAAATAAACTAGCATTTTCTTGCCCTTTGTTGAGTTGAGGTAAAGGCTGCATTTAAAACTGCTTGGAAAATATATGTAGTGAGAAACTTGGGTCTCTGGACAGCTTTACCTAGCTCTAGGTACTGGATTAGGGAAAAGTTTTGTTTTTGTTTCTGTTTTAAATGAATCTCATTTGGGGATTAGAAAACTGTACACACTTTTTTGGGACACTTTTTATTCATCCTTTTAATGAAAATACTGTTCTTTCCAACTCGAAGGAACAAAATTAGAAACACTGGATTGAGGGGTGGAGAGATAGCACAGTGGTAAGGCGTTTGTGTAGCATGCAGCCGACCCAGGACAGATGATGGTTCAATTCCCGGCATCTCATATGGTCCCCAGCACCTGCGAGGACTGATTTCTGAGCAAAGAGCCAGGAGTAACCCTTGAGCATCGCCAGATATGAACAAAAACTAAAAAAAAAAAAGAAAAAAGGAAAAGAAAGAAATACTGGATTGAAGACTAATTCTATTGATACTTAAAAAATTCTCCAGCCACCCAAGTTTTGTTGCCTAATTAAAATGCTCTCTACATTGTGTAAAGCCACACTCAGCATTGCTCAGAGAACTGTGCTCTGTGTTCAAGAGTACCAGAGATCAAACCAATGGAATGTCACATGCAAGACGAGTGCCATAACCCCTGCACTCTCCTCTTAGCAGTTTGAAGTTCTGAAACTAGCTATTCCTACTCTCTCAATTGCCTCCCAAAGTATAACTCTGCTCTATGCAAATTTAAATTTGGAGGATTTAACACAGTAGAACACAAAATATATATAAAACAGCTTCTGTTGGTGTAAAATTCATGAAATAATGTAAAATTGCAGTCATGTTAAAAGTTATCTGCCACACATTTCATGAGTTGTCCTTTTCTAAACTGTGAATATACACCTGCAAGTGTCATTTAATATTTATATGTTACATATTTTCAGGTAGACTGGACTTATTTTGAAATTCTTTGTGCAAGTGGGGAAAAATATACATTAAGATTAACGTAAGCTAAGTTTAATACAGTGTTCTGTAACATTATGAAAAGACAACGGTAAATGCTTTATAAGTTGTATCAGTTTTATAAGCTTGATTCATGTACGAGGCTTATGAAAATGTTCCCACATTGTAAGACTTTCTGATAATAACAGAAGCCAAGTCTTTTTTCATAAGATGATTATCTTTTAGGTTGTAGATTATATATCTCTGATTTATATTTTTGTAGTTGAATTGATTAAACTGATGGATTTTTAGTTAATTTCTTGGTAGATTGGTTAGTTTTGAAATTTGTTAAAATAGCGAAATCAATAATACTGTTTTTATGTTTGAACGTTTATTTGACATTAGATATGTTGAGTATATCTATCATGGCTTTGTTTTACCATTTGTGAAGGTCTTACTGGACAAATTAAATCTTGTCTTCAGTGACGTTATAAGGGAGCATATAGAAAGGATACAGAATATAGAATAATGAAATATAGAGAATTCCTGGAATTACAAAGGCAACTTTAGAATCAGGTATAGTTTTTTAAATGATCTTGATGTCATTGATTGGTTTTTGTGATGCTGGGGATGGAGCCCAGGGCCTCAAACCTGCACTACAAGTGCTCTGCTGCTAAATGCCCTGCTCTGCATTTAGTTATTGTTTTGTGGTGCTGGCAGTTGAGCCCAGAGTCTCACACAAGTAAGGCAAGTGCTCTGTACTGAGTGTACCAACTCTACTCCACTCTGATCTTAATGTATTCACTCCCAACACCCTTTTTCCAGGAAAACCCAAAGAAGTGTGAAAATTGAGTTGGGAATAAAAAATGGAAAGGAGGTGTGGAGTGAGTGCTAGAGGAGTGATGCATGCACAAAAATAAAAAAGCGACTACAAAAATGGCTAGACCTATTTATTGTATGCGTGCCTGATGTTTTATCTTCACACCAGAGTCTTTTAAGGAGGAGTGTTGAAAGTATTCTCTGCTTTTCACCCTCTGTCAGGAGGTTTACTCATTCGACTTCACCCGCATTACACATTGCATTTTAAACTCCTGCAGAAAGCTTCTCTGGAAGGGCTTGAGACAATAGGTGGATGTGACACTGTACTGCAACGTGTGCTGCAATTTCTGGCTACCTGCAGTGTGTGAAAACTGCTGCAGTGGTCCCGGTCACCCTGCTCTTGGGGGATTAGTTCTCTAATCAGGTGCTCCTGTTGCTTTAATTCATATAGAGTGGCAAATTATACTGTCTGCATCAAAGCTGATCTGTAAATCAGGAACTGGTTTTAAAAATAAAAAAATTGCTTCTCTTGTGCTAATAGCGGCATGCATTGCAAATTCATGCAAGGCAGTTGAGAATGCAGTGTGCTGTTTACCCAAGTCTCAGCCTCTGCTTGAGGAGGTCTATTTTTATGTATGACATCATCTCTGCTGCAGAACTCCCGTGTCCACTGGGATTACTGTTCTTTCATTCCATTTTGAAAGAAAGCTTGTATTGATGTCATAATTGGACCCATCTTTTGGTTGCACATGGAAATTGAAAGTAATAAAGGGTGTTGTGTAGCAAGTCATGCAATATTTCAAGCAATTTATTTGTCAAAGAGATCACTGTCACTTTGTCCTGCCTCTTAATTGTGAACACTGGTGGCTCACTGTGCCTGTACATGTTTTAAATATACTTCGATAAAATTTAGCTTTTACCCTCAACAGCAACAATCCCTTTCATCTCTGACTCTTTTCAATATTTCCAGGACTTTTTTTTTCCCTGGCCATAGATTTTGCAGTGCTACATAGTGATTTGAAAAATGTCTTTTTGGAAGATTCATCATTGAAATTCAGTTCTTTTGTAAAATTAGCCCAGAATTGGTCTTTTAAGAGTTAAATTATTTGGTTATAAATTGTGTTTTCATTATTAAAAATATTCAGTGTCTAGAAATTTTGTTTTGATTTTTGAATTTAGGTAGAAGATAAAATGTTGCTCTCTGAAAGAAACTATAGCATTTAATTCCTTAAATAGTTGTTAGGTTTATATTGTGGAAGGAAATACTTTATATTGAGAATTTTTAAAGACTTTTTTACACACTACTCATAATTACGTACATATAATTTTCCCCTTATTATCTTTGATATTCAGACATTATCCTAATCTTAGTAGTAAACATTCCTTTTTTTTTTTTTTTTTTTTTGGTTTTTGGGCCACACCCGGTGACGCTCAAGAGTTACTCCTGGTTATTTGCTCAGAATTCGCTCCTGGCAGGCACGGGGGACCATATGGGGAACCAAGGGATCGAACCACGGTCCGTCCTAGGTTAGCGCAGGCAAGGCAGGCACCTTACCTCCAGCGCCACCGCCTGGCCCAACATTCCTTTTTTTAAAATAATTGAGGAATAAGCATGCTGTGTGCTTGGGAAGGGTTGTACTAGTATTGAACTCAGATCCTCATGAATTCAAGGCATGTGCGTTATTATTGAGTTACATCCTCAATTCTAGTCATTCATATCTTAGTGACTAAATTTGTTACTAATTCAAATTAATTTTATTGATTACAGTTCATATACTATGCAGCTTAACTATTTACAGTGTATTATTTTTTTTTCTTGCTTGCGTTTAAATTAACTATCTTAACTATTTTACTAAAACAGTTCAGTAGTGTTAAGAATTCCTGCAGTTAGGGGCTGGAGTAATAGCCCAACGGTAGGGCATTTGCCTTGCCTGCGTTCAATCCCCAGGCATCCCATATGGTCCCCCAAGCCAGAAGCGATTTCTGAGTGCATAGCCAGGAGTAATTCCTGAGCATCACTGGTGTAGCCCAAAAAACAAATGAAATAAAACAAGAATGCCTATAGTAGACTGTTCGATTTCTGGTTTGCAGTGGGGCTTCACCTGGCTTAGCTCATGGTACTTCTGACTCTGTGTTCCTGGATCTTTACACTGATAACTTTGAGTATATGTAGTGCTGGGGAGTAAGTCCCAGTCTGCTACAAACAAAGCAATCATCCGTTTTGCTGTACGATCTTTCCAGTTCTAGCCTAAACTTCCATTGGCTTGAATATATATCCAGTTCACAGATGTATGCTGTACCTTATTTTGGGGTTTTGTTCTTTTGAGGGGCTACACCTAGTAAAGCTCAGGGCTTATCTCTGACTCTGCCAGCAATCACTCCTAGGATGCTCAGGAGACCTTATGAGGTTTCAGGCCTGAACCCAAATTGGCTACATGCAAGGCAAATACCCTACAAATGTATTACAGCTTCAGCCTGTGTTTTGTATCCTTTGTGATTATTTTAATTACATTTACAGGTTGAAAAATGATGTTAGTACTTTTTAGGAAAAAGCAGTGGTAGACTTTTGAGAAGGGAAAAAGGTTTTGTTTGTATTGGGACCATGCTTGGCTATGCTCAGGCCTACTCTTGGTTTTGTGCTCAGGGATCAAACTTGGATCAGCTTTGTGTAAGGCAAACGTTCTACCTGCTGTATTATCTCTTCAGTCGAAAAGTTTTGTTGAATAGTTGTAGTGGATCATTTCCTTTTGAAATCAACAAGCTTTTATCATTTTTTCCTTTTTTTTTTTTTTTTTTTAATGGTGGCAGGGCTATGCCCAGTGGTGCTTAAGGTTGCTTGGCTCTGTGTTGAAGGGTTACTCCTAATGGTACTTGAGTGTCTCTGTAGTGCCGGGGTCACACCTGGGCCTCCAACAGTCAAAGCCTAGTTCAGCCTGTCCAGATCGTACTTACTCTCCTTTTTTCAAGTGAACCAGAGTTCACTTGAATATAAAATGAAAGGAATATAATACAAAATTTGGAATTGCTGGAAGAGAGACGATGTGAAGGCAGAGTGCACTGCATCTGAAGTACCCATTGCTGATTTGGATAAGTAATTTAAAAGGGAAAAAAATTGAGGATAGAAATGAAAATATTCCAAGTACCTTACTTTTTACACCGATTACTATGAAGATACCAAATATAACAGGACACTTACGGTTCAGCACAATCCAGAAACCCATTTGGTAGGAATAGAAAATAGTTCAAGTCTCAAAATAAAATCATTTCTCACTATTAGCACACTTTAACTTCCTATTCATTTATTTATAGAGTTTAAAATGGTATCTTATAAATGCTTTTTAAATGCTGTTTGAATCATTAAGATTCAGAAATACTTAGGAAGGTTTTTTTTTTTTTTTTTTTTTTTTTGGTTTTTGGGTCTCACCCGGCAGTGCTCAGGGGTTACTCCTGGCTCCATGCTCAGAAATTGCTCCTGGCAGGCACGGGGGACCATATAGGGCACCGGGATTCGAACCGATGGTCTTTTGCATGAAAGGCAAACGCCTTACCTCCATGCTATCTCCCGGGCCCCTAGGAGGGTTTTTAAGATGAGATCATTTAGTTGTTTGTGAGTTCATGAAATAAATTTATCCTCAACCAGCCAAGATGTAGAGAAAACTTGGACATTGATTTTCTTTTTCTCGTTTTGTTATTATTTTGAAATAAAGTCGTTTTATTTATGAAACATAGAAAGAGGGAGAAGGAAAGAGTCCCTTAAAGTAAAGAAAGCAATATGTTCCAAACTCGGAGGATGTGGGTGACTCCAGAACGGACTGTATTGACATCATTGATTTTGATGTCCTTGAGAATGGGCATTGTTAAACACCTAATCACTTGAGTCTCATATTTCTTGTTGTGAATATTTTGTTCTGTTTTTATTTTGGGGACAATGCTCACCACTTTTGGGGGCTACTCTGGGTTATGTGCCTGAGGGGTTGCTTTGATGATGCTTGGGGAAGTGATGCCCAGCATGCAAAGCTCAGCCTATTAAGTTGCTCTCTGAACCCATGCCTGATTGGGTTAGATGGGAGAAGTAGTATCAGAAGAATGGAAAATTGGTAGACTTAAAAAAATTAAGGTAATAGATTTATAATAATATTAATTATTATGCTTCAGGCATACAATGCTCTGCATCACCAGAATGCTAATATCTCTCAATCACTGTCCCAAGGTCCCTTCTTACACCCCTTTACTCACCCTCCTATATGATAAATACAATTCAGTTCTCTTAACAAAGTCTGATGGTTTTTAATTATTATTTTTGCTCCCTTTTGGTTTCTTTATATACCATATATATGTATATATACATACATATATATGTATATATATCTGAGATCCTTCAATACTTCTCTGACTGACTTCATTTAACATAGCACCTGCTAATTCCAGCCAAATTGTACTAAAGTGTAAGATTTTGTGTCTCCTTATAGTGTTCCATTCTGTTTGAATTTTACGTTTCTTTTCTGTTGCTAGATGGCTGAGTGTCCTAAGTGTTGTTAGATGGGTGCCCTGAGTGTTGTTAGATGTCTGAGTTCTTAGTTATTCTAAATAGCACTGAGTGAACATAGGTGTACATCTATTTTCAAATTTGTGTAGTTTTGTGTCCTTCGGGTAGAGGCCCAGGATGTTATCATTGGGTCATAGGTAGAAACGTTTGAGGTTTCTGTAGAGCTTTTCCTGCCCAATTACTGTGAATGGAAGGGTTCCTTTTTCTTCACTTCTCTGTTGACACTTCTTGTTTTCAACCATTTTAAAGAGTTATGGAGGATGGAAAGATGACTCAATAGACTTGAGCACATTTTAATACATATATGTTTGAAATGAAATTGTGATATGATGATTGTAAAGGGTCTGTTAAATACATTTTTAAATGGGTCTTTGACATAATCACCATAAGAGGGGAAATGGGCTTAAAGGGTTCCCTGAACTGTGGTGGAGGGATATTGTCAATTTATTTCGATTTTTTGGCCACAGTTGGTATGGCCCAAGGGGCTATTCAGGCTCAGGGGAACATATGGGATACCAGGGATCTTAGTCTGGGTTTGCCATGTACAAGGCAAGAGCTATACGATCCCTCTGGCCAGAAAGTGACAATTTAATGGTGAGTTTGTTGTGGTAACATTGTAACCCATATTAACATTTACACTGTTATACTCAGCTTTTTTTTTTTTCTCAGAATAGTAATTTAAAAATAAAAGGGGCTTTGCTGTTACATCATACCAATAAGACTACCAGTAATTTTAAGTTCCCTTGTCACCCGTTCCTCCTCCCAGGTCTCCTCAAATGATTATTATGTCAATATGAATAGTGTTGACAATGTCTTATAGAAACTAGTAATTAATGATGTTAGAAATAACTAATTTATGGGGCCAGAATGGTGAGACATCTGCCTTGCCGGCACTAGCCTAGGACAGACCATGATTTGATCCCCCAGCATCCCATATGGTCCCCCAAGCCAGGAGTGATTTCTGAGCACATAGCCAGGAGTAACCCCTGAGCATAACCGGGTGTGAAGCAAAAAACCAAAAAATAAAAAAATAAAAAATAAAAAGAAATAACTAATTTGTTAAGTCACTTGAGCTTGAAAGTGTAAAACAAGTATGCAAATAACTTAGAAATTAAAGCATACTTGTTTTCAGAACTTCTTACTAAATTATTCTTTGATGTATATGCTCTTAGAATATTTTTAGTACGTTTCCAAATAAAAGATGACATCTCCCATCTTTTCTGTCTACTTGCTTTATTTATGATAAAATGGCTTGGTTCCTTTGTCATTACAAAGCATGGCTTACTAGTTATTACTTATGGTTATGGTTTCAGGTTTATTTGGTGGGATTCACTCAACAGCTACTAATGCTACTAAATGTTTAGAAGGCTAGAGGTACTTTTCAAAGTGGCTGAAATGTCTCCTGTTCCCCACATTTGAAATGGTGGGTTTGTCTTGGAAAAATGTCTTAACTGTTCCATATGATGTTTGATGGTATTGGTGGTCATGATAAGTTGGCTCATTTTCTATACATACTGTTTTTTGACCTTTGTTATATGCACATATATCATACTATCTTTTCTGGTAGTTTGAGTTTAATATTAACACCTAACTAGTTTTGATTCATATTTAACATTCTCTGTTGATTGTTGCAATGCATACTTGGTTGTGTTCACAGGTATGATCATTGGGTGCCCACCAATTGGTTGTGTTGTTTACCTGGGATAACATACTCTAGTTGTGATGCTTAATGCAGATAGTTTTTGTGTCCCAGTGGTGGTGTATGTTTTCTTAGGACTGGTAAGCCCAATCAGAAGTGCAGCCCAGAATGTATTCAGGGCACTTGTGGAGTTTTGACTGGGATTCACCTCTTCATCCCCTCACACTTGCAGATCAGATGCTCTCGCACCAGGCTGTTTGCCAGGTCTCCAGTTTTGGTGTTTTTAGTCTTAGTAGTCCACTGGGGGAGGCAGTAGGCATGGGGAAAAATACAAATCTGTATATATTTGATCTCTGCTATACTAGATATTATTTTGCCTTTATAGTGTTGAAAAAATTATTTCCTGTAAAATTCAGGTCACAAGGGAATTTCATGTGTTAACACTGAGAAATGTACTTGATGACACAACCAGGAGATACGATCTTCTATGAAGGGAAAAATATCTCGTCATCTGTAAATAATTCTAACTATTGTAATAGGTGTTAGATATATAGTTAATTATTCTAGTATCCCTTAAAGATACCAGCATGGTAATAACTGAGAATTTTAAAGAGCAACTAAAACATTAATCATTAAAATGTTCTATTTGCCTTTTTATTTTTTCTTTTTCGAGAGTTACCTTTTAAGATGAGATAAATTAGATGTGTACATTGGGTGTTTCTTACTCATTTTTTTTGAGAAGTAAATCAAATGCTGTCACTTTTCTTAAGTTCATAGAGACTACTGGTAGACTGAATTCTTGTTCAAGAGAACATTTCTAAAATTTCCATGGCATCTAAGATATTTTCTATATTAAGACAATCTTCTATATTTAATTATTTTCCAAACAAATTTACTTGGAAGCATTTCCTGCCTAGAATATATTTAATTCTAACATTGATACAGGCACAAGTCTATTCCTGGTAGTGGAGTCCATTGATTAATGTTTCCATTTATAAGTACTTTCATTTCTTTTAGAAAAAGGTTATTAAACCACTATGAAAACTTAAATATTTTTATAATTATTGGAAGACATTGGATTTAAGAAATTAAAATGTTAAAAATTAATTTTGCGGGAGTCAATAGCCAACAGTGCACAAGACTTACTTTTGGCTCTGTATAAGTACCATGGTGAACATTCAGTGCTCACGATCAAACAGATTTGCCACTGTACAGGACAAGCACCTTCATGTCTTTACTATCTCTCTGCCTCCCAAAATGAAGTTCAATTGTCTTTGTTAACAAATAGTGTGACACACACACACACACAAACAAACACACACACTCTCACACTCCACATTACATATAATTTTTTTATTTTTTGGTTTTTCGGCCATACCTGTTTGATGCTCAGGGGTTACTTCTGGCTAAGTGCTCAGAAATTGCCCATGGCTTGTGGGGGGGGGGGGGGCATTTGGGACGCCGGAGGGGATCGAACCACGGTCCTTCCTTGGCTAGTGCTTGCAAGGTAGAAACCTTACCTCTAGTGCCACCTCACCGGCCCCAACTTTTACTTTTTCACTGGTGGCTGCTCCTGACCCATTGTTCAAGTTGCTCCTCTCAGGTAACCATGCAGTGTGCAGTGTCAGGGCTTGAACCGTGGCCTCCCATAAGCACAGTACATGCTTCATTCAGTCCTTTGAGATACTTCCTAGGCCCAGAGATGGTATCTTAGATGCCACTATGCCTTTTATGTAGCTTTCATAGATACTCAGCATAGTCTTGGCTATTCGTTGGTGTCAAACTCCCAGGATTAACATTAGTTAATATTTTCAGGAGTAACATGATAGGTTCATTTTTATTCACAGCTGCATTCACAGGCTATTTATAAATGTTATTTAATTAATGTTTCAGAAATAATATTATTGACCCTTGTTGAATGCTTACGGAATATATCAGTTGGCTTGTGTGTCTTTTTTTTTTTCATTTTTTTTTTCCCAACTGAATCTTTCTGTAGTCTAAACTTTTCAGTGATGATGTCCCCACTGTTAGGGGCTAAGCACACTAATACTAAAGAAGTTCAGCATGTTCGTGCATGACAACGACCCCTCATTCTACCAGATAAACCATTCTGGCTTTATATTAATACAGAAACAATTTTAACTGATAAATAAAAAGGATGGCTATTGGTTGCTTAGTATATTTCAT
This sequence comes from Crocidura indochinensis, assembly GCA_004027635.1. Classification (NCBI taxonomy): domain Eukaryota; kingdom Metazoa; phylum Chordata; class Mammalia; order Eulipotyphla; family Soricidae; genus Crocidura; species Crocidura indochinensis. The sequence goes on from PVKC010002565.1 coordinate 37,367, forward strand.
CCCCCCACTTTTTTCTGTTGGGGGAATTGAACTATACCTTCTATTCTTCAAAAGTACTTTGAATATTTAGAGATGAGAAGGCACTGTATGTTACTGCTTCTGTACTAGAAAATATTTTATTTATTTATTTTTAATTTTTTTGGTTTTTGGCTCACACCCTGCAGAGTACAGGGGTTCTTCTGGCTCTACACTCAGCATTTGCTCCTGGAAGGCTCGGGACCATATGTAAACCCAGGATTCGAACCACCGTCCTTCTGCATGCAAGGCAAACTCCTTACCTTCATGCTATCTCTCTGGCCCTAAAAAATATTATTTTTGATAATGCTTAATAATTTGAAAACATAAAATTATTTAGAGATTAGATCTGTTTTGTCTAGTTATATGCAATTTTTTATTTATATTAACTTCTAAATCACTAACTAAGGATATTAAAAAGATCTCAACTACTGTCTCATCATTACTATCTTTTTATAAGTAGGTAAATTTTAATATTATCCCTTCTCAGAATAAAAAGTATGGATGTCATCAGGATAGCCCACCCCTGTGGACTATCTCTGTGTTCCCTATCATAGTCCCGCCTTTTTTTTTAATATATATAAAATCTTTAAGCACAATGATTACAAGCATGATTATAGTTGGGTTTTAGTCATAAATAGAATACCCTCCTTGGAGTGATAGCACAGCGGTAGGGGGTTTGTCTTACACGCAAATGATCCAGGACTACGGATGGTGGTTCAAATCCCAGTGTCTCATATGGTCCCATGAGTGATTTTTGAGTGCACAGCCAGGAGGAACCCTTGAGCACCACCTAGTGTGGCCCCCAAACAAAAAATAGTCCTGCTTTCTAACCTCAATGTCATGTGTGTTAGGAAGCAACTAGAGTAGACGAGTTGTACACCTGGAAAGCTAGAATGGGTTTTAGGACCTTCCCCATCAAATCTCCTAGTGAGACAACTTTTTTTCCTGTAACTACTAACATGAATCTTCTGCTTTAAGATTTTAATTATACTTAACTGTTGATGTTTATGATAGTTGTTACATGGTATGTGTCAAAATTGTACCCTACTGCTTAGTACATAGGAAGAATTTAGTAACTCATTGCAGTATTTATTGTAGGTAAAGACTTTAATTAAGGAACTTTCCCCCTATATTTAGATGAAGTCTATATAAATTTTTTTATAGGTTTTCTAGGCATGTAAAACTAAGTAACATGGATTCGCATTCCATTTTCACAACTGTCTTCAGATAAAAGTTTTTTTTTTTCAGTTAGACTTGTTTAGATTAAACATTCATAACTTGTAGCTTTCCTAAACACCATATCAAGATTTTGTGTCCTTTTCTTGTTTGATTGCTTGGGATGGGGGCCTGGGTGGGTGGGGTGGTACATGCCCCACTTGGCTGTGCTCAAAGCTAACTCCTTGCCCTATGCTCAAGAATCTCTTCTCTTGGTGCTTCAGGGACCTCATGTAGTGCCGGGGATTAAACCCGGTCTGCTTAGTGCAAGGCAAATGCTCTACCGTCTTTATTGTCTTTTGAACCCCATTTATATTTGCTTTTTTGGATATTACAGTTATGATCTCCTAGTTATGATGTTTTCTACTAGCAGCTATGTTACTTATTCTACTCCACGAGTTCTTTTACAGCCAAACTTCCTGTCGTCCCTGCTCTAGACTTTGTATCTAATAATATGGTCCAAAATTTTAATAGGGTTTAGTCACATTCATTTTGCATTGGCTCATAAGATAGTTTTGGTCATTTATGTCAGCTTTACATATAACACTTGAATTGTTCTACAAACTTGGTCTCGCCTTGCTTGTTAAATAAAAATTTGCTAGAATCTGCCTAATGTTTCTACTTGTTCAGTGCAGTGGAATCGCCTTGAATTTATTCTTTAAACAGTTAAAGTGTACTGGTAGTGTTAAGCATAATTAGTTGCTGAAATATCAGATATATATGGTTTCTCTAAAGAAACTGTGGTACTCACACAATGGAGTATTGTGCAGCCATCAGGAGAGTTGAAGTCATGAAATTCTCCTATACATGGATGTACATGGAATCTATTATGCTGAGTGAAATAAGTCAGAGGGAGAGAGATAGACACAGAATAGTCTCACTTATCTGTGGGTTTTAAGAAAACTTAAAGACATTGAAATAATTTCCAGAGATTAGGGCCAGGAGGACCTGCTCAGGATAGGAAGCTCACTATCATAACAATGTCATTAAGTGAGGAATATTAGGAAGCCTGTCTCAAATACAGGTATGGGGGTGCGGAGGGGGATGATGGGGCCATTGTGGTGGGAGCCTTGCACTGGTAAAGGGGGCGATCTTTTTATGACTGAAACCCAGCTATTATGTTTGTGATCATGGTGTTCACATAAATATATTATTAAAAAATTTATGGTTTCTGCCCTCACATAACCCATTTTCTACTTTGGATCAATATTCTTTATATTAGAAAGAGAACAACAAACAATTTCTTATGCTTGTGCAATCATTGTAATAATATTTTATGTCAAAGTAGTAATAAGGATAATAATTTTCTTTTTATACTGATGTTACTTTTATAAAATACCACAGAAGGGAACCCAGTGGCAAATTCTTGCACCTGGAACTTGTAAAATTACTTCCTGGTGTTCAAGAGCTCTATCTCTTAAAACTTAATGTTAAAATGACCTTTTAGTTGTGGAAAAAGGGCTAACCCACAACAGGGAAGTTGTCAGTGCTCAGGGATTACTCCTTATGGTTTTCAGGGGACCATATGTGGCACCAGGAACTAGTGCCAGATCACTGTAAGCAGGTACCTTACTACTGTTCTTGCTTTCCTTCCCATGCATGAAACCTTTCTTTAAAAAGGTTATAGGAAATGAAATAAGCTTTGTTAAATTTGCTATGAAAGCTATTCATTCTTCACAAATGTGCATCGTAAAAGTGCTTAATTCTTAATGTAAACCCTCATTAATCTTCATTTTGCTTTGAACATGTTTTTTTAATACTCTGATATTTATTTTTTAGAGGGCCAAAGGTATATATTTCAACATTGTTTTTTTTTAATTTTTTTATTTAAGAACCATGATTACAAACATTATTATAGTTGGTTTTCAGTCACAAACAGTGCAGCCATTCCATCCCCAATGTCCTCCCCTCCTTCCCATCCCCTGCCTGTATTCGAGATAGGCAGGTATTCTATTACAGTTATTTTTTTTAAGTTCAGTAAGCTGTTTGTTATTTTTCTTAAAAGATAAGTGTTAAAAAAATACAATAGTAAAGGTGTGAAAGTGACAATCACCATTGTTTGCATAGGTTCAGCAAAATATGGGGAAAATGGGGAAAAAAAAAACCTTGGCCTTGATTAAAAGAAGGCCTCACCCCAGAAGTTTATTGGCATAAGACCCACTCTGAGCTCCAGACATACCAGTCTGTGCAACCCCTGAGTCATTCTCCATGGTCCCAGTGAAACTTTTGAACATGTTTTTATGTCATGCTATTTTTTACATGTTTCTTACATGTTGCCTATGAATATTAAGCATATTTATGATGGATATATTGCTACATTAATTTTTTAAATTATTAGTTAGACCCAATGAAAATTTTGTTGTCATAAACATTTTAAGAAAAAATAGACTACAGATTTCCTTGTAATATAACTTTGGAGTATATCTAAGAGGTCTTGTGATACTCTACTAGATTGAATTGCCAATTCAAGCAACATGGTATTTCTCAAGTTTTTATTTAGATTGAACTCAAATACGTACTTGGTTTTTTGTGTTAGCAATTGTATAAACGATTAGATTTTTTGTTTGTTTTGTTTATTCAAATAATGAACTTGGTGTTCATTTTGTATTGGGTTAATGCAATAGAAATATTGTATTATTACAGTATTGTATTATTATTACAGTAGAAATATTAAAATTCAAGTGTAGGTTTTCTCCTGAATTGCTTTGGAAAGTATGAAGGACCTGTTAGGATATGCTCAGTATGGATGAGCATGTATGAAATACAGGATTGAGTTTCAAAAGGAATGTGGTAGATTTTCTTTTGGAAAGAAGTCATAGTGTTAGTGATTGAGAATATTAGATTTAGGGACATACAAAGAAAAAAAAAACAAGAATCTGGTAAAACAGCTTTATTTTACATTGGCTAGTGCTTTTAATTTTTATGATTTTAATTTTATTTTTATTATTATATTATTTTTTATATATAAAATGGCATTTTTTGGGGGGGGTTACACCCGGCAGTGCTCAGGGGTTACTCCTGGCTCCATGCTCAGAAATTGCTCCTGGCAGGCACGGGGGACCATATGGGGCACCGGGATTCGAACCGATGACCTTTTGCATGAAAGGCAAACATCTTACCTTCATGCTATCTCCCGGGCCCCAACTAACATGGCATTTTTAAAAGGTCTTTTTTTGTTGTTTGTTTTTGTTTTGGGGCCACACCCGGTTATCCCTGGGTTATCCCTGGCTATGCGCTCAGAAGTCGCTCCTGGCTTGGGGGACCATATGGGACACTGGGGGATCAAACCTCGATCCGTCCAAGGCTAGTGGAGGCATGGCAGGCACCTTACCTCTAGTGTCACCGTCCGGCCCCAAAAGGTCATTTCTTAGGTGGACAATATGACATAAGGAACCAAACCTGTAAATTTTATGTTTTCAGGTATCAACAAATAAAATATTTTTGTTACTTTCACAAATATTCTGTGTTCCTTTGGGAAAGAGAGATGTGGGAAGAAATTAATGCAGAGCATATAAGTAACATAAGTGATAACAAAAGCCTAAAGTTCTATTATGTATTTCTAGCAAAACATTGACTCTTACAATCTTATGCAGTTTACTTTTGATAAAAGATGAATGCATTTTCTCAAACAGCAGAGGCCAGAGCTGGGCTCAGAGCCGCCATGTGCCAGGAGTTCTCTTCCTCTTGTACTGGCATGTGGTGGGCACTGGGTTGGACCTCTAGCCAAAGACCCCGCCCCCCCGGACTCCCCACTAGTCTGGGGGGGGCAGACGCCCCCACGCCAGAGGGACTTCACGGCCGGATCTGGTAAGCTGGGCCCTGGGGGCTGGGTTGGGGAGGAGGCAAACTCCACCCCTATGCATTCTCAAACAGCAGAGGCCAGAGCTGGGCTCAGAGCCGCCATGTGCCAGGAGTTCTCCCGGTCTTGTACTGGCATGTGGTGGGCACTGGGTTGGACCTCTAGCCAAAACCCCCCCGGACTTCCCACTAGTCTGGGGGGGCAGACGCCCCACGCCAGAGGGTCTTCATGGCCGGAACTGGTAAGCTGGGCCCTGGGGGCTGGGTTGGGGAGGAGGCAAACTCCACCCCTATGCATTCACAAACAACAGAGGCAGAGGTTGCCTCAGATCACCCACGTGTCTGGACAGTCAACCAATATAAAACACTGTTATCCATAAAAGATGCCCTGCATTACTGTCTTTTTCATATGGAATATCATTTTCAAAAGCGCGCGGG
>PVKC010002566.1:0-42780 GCA_004027635.1 Crocidura indochinensis
ATCCCAGGCATCCCAAATGGTCCCCTTACCCTGCCAACAGTGATTTTTGAGTTCAAAGACAGGAGTATCCCCTGAGCATCTCTAGGTGTGGCCCAGAAACAAACAAAAATGTTTAACTGAGATCAAACTCTGTTGCTTTTTAAGAGACTGGGAGAAATTGGTATCAAGTAGTAATGCAATATCTGTGAAAAATGGAAGAATTAAACAATATGAGTACAACAGAACATGGCCTCTAAACATTTTACATAGAACAATTGAATAGAATTAAATTGCATAAGCAATACAGAATATTTTATTTATTTATTTATTATTTATTCATTTTGGTTTTGGACTGCACCTGGCAGTGCTCAGGAATTACTCCTGGCTCTGCATTCAGAAATCACTCCTGGCAGTCTTGGGCAACCATATGGGATGCCTGAGATGAAAACCTGGGTTTGTCCCAGGTTAGCCTCATGCAAGGCAAACAACCTACTCCTGTGTTATTACTCTAGCTTCAATGTAGCACTGTTTGGAGATGCAGGGGAGTGAATACATGATTTTTTAATATCTATAAGTTAGATTCTCATCTTCGAAAGTACCTTAAATAAAGCCAGTGATTAAATTTTTTGATAAATGTGTCAGCTTACTAATTTACTATCTGACTTAAAATTATTTGTGGTTGAGGGTAGTGTGATAGTATAACTGTCTTGCATGCAAATGTCTTGCATGCAGCTAGCCCAGGATAAGTTCCTGGTACCCCATAAGGTACCCTGAGCACTTTTAGCTGTGATTCCTGAGTGTAGAGTCATGGATAAGCCATGAGCTCTGTAACAGCAACAACAACAACAACACACTAAATAAACCCCTCAAAACTGTGGCATACCTGCTCTTTTCCTATTGATAACCTACATATGTTAACAAAAATTAGTCTGAATATGTCCCCATCTTCTAGAAACTTCTTTTCAATAAAGATGGGGTGGGACTAGATCACAGTGACAAAGTAAACAAGAATGATATATGCAAGTAGATATAAACTAGTAGATATATGCAAAAGAAATTTCAAAGCAACAGTGAAGAAAATGGTTATGTCTTGAAAGAAGGCCTGAGATTGACTGATGGGTCCGTTTAATGCATTACTTCCTCTAGTAAAGGCAAAAAAAAAAAATAGGAAAACCAACAACTGAAGTTTAAGAACTTCTCATATTATTTATTGTTCTTTGTTATGGGGCTACACCTCGCTGTGCTCATGAGTTTCTCCTGGTTCTGAGATCAGAAATCACATCTTATGGGACTTGCAAGACAGTATGTGCTACTAGAGATAGAACTTAGAGTCTGTAGTAGGCACCTGCCTTAACTCCTGTACTATCTCTCTGGCTCTTTTTGTTTGATTTCATTATTTTCATTTTACTGCATATTTACATTATCATTTTGTACTATGTTAAGGCTATATTTTGGGACAGTTTGACAAATATTAAACTGAATTACCAAAGGGAAGTGACATAAGTCTGTGCTTCTTGAGCTCAATAAAAATAGACTGTAGTCTGGATTTAGGTGTTAATCTCATTGGAGGCAGGGTTGCTGTAGAGGGCTCCTCTTCTTAACACTTGTTTGCCTAGTGACACACTTAAATGAGATGAAAATTATTTTTTAAAAGAATAAAAATTATTCTTCTTTCAATGTTTTCTGAAACTCAACCATGATCAGAATTGACTTGGTCCTCCAATTTTCCTAGATTGTGAAATCATCAGGCACATCCATAATTTCCTCAGTTTTTCAACCAAAAGTCAGTGAGATGCATTTTTTTTTATTTTTGGGTCACACCTGGAAGCGCTCAGGAGTTACACCTGGCTGACTCTATGCTCAGAAATTGCTCCTGGCAGGCTAGGGGGACCATATGGGATGCCGGGATTCAAACCAATGGCATTCTGCATGAAAGGCAAATGCCTTACCTCCATGCTATCTCTCCGACCCCGAGATGCATTTTTTATTTAGCTCTCTGGTATCTTTGGTACTAACTACACTGCTCTTATTGAAGAAAGGCAGTTATAAGAGAAGTAAAAATCTAGATATGTTGACTTCAATCTTAGAAATACCAAAAAAAAAAATCCTTCTTACCTGCTCTTGACTACTTTTAAGATATGACACTGATCTAATGATGTAAAAAGACAGGAGCACCTTGTGAGCTTATTAATTTAATTGACCATTTAAAATCTCACCTATAGAAAAGGTCTTCCTTCAAAATAGATAATGGGATGACTAGGGAGAGATAGCAGCAGATAAAAGATGCTCACAGCTAGGCAATATCCTATCCCCACCCCTCTCTGTCCTTTATCTTGCCTAAGTCAAGACAGATGACAGGTCAGCAGGTGACCATAACTGGCGGCGAAGGAAAGCAAAGGAGACTGGGTAGTATTGGCCTACAGTCTTAGATTATAGAGTAGCAATACTCAGCAAGGGCACACAGATGACTAGGTGACTGGTTTTAGCTATAGGTTTCAGACTAGGAAATTTTATACTGGATAAATAATAGTGTGGGGACAGGATGGATATACACTGAAGATATGGAGTTGATGGGGACAGGAAGTAGAATGTCACACACTTGATGAGACTTTGAGGGATAGATTTAATGGCATCATACATTGTTAAAGAGAAAGTCTTGGGCATTAGGAAGAGACCTGGATCCATTTATTAAATAAAACTGCACAAAAACCTTTAACTTCTTAAGCTTCTGAATTTTGTATGCCAATTTTTCATATAATTTTTAAGAATCCATGAGCTCAAAAAATCACTTTTATGCTAACAATAACAACACTTAAAATGCTCTCTTCTTTGGTGGCTTTGTTTCTCCAATCTTCACAGTCTTAGTCTTAGAAAACCTACTAATTTTTTTCCTCTTTTTGTTCCTAGGACTCTAAGAGCATAATTTGTTTTAAAAGTTTTGCAAAATTATAATAGGAAAAATGATTTTCATCTTATGTGATTGCTGTTTTCTGCTCCAAACACATCTGTGATTAATCTCTTACCTTATAGCTTACAATGAAGAAAGGGAGAAAGAAAGGACAAATCAGTCTATCTCAGTAAACTATTCTTGCACAAAAAATCATCATCAACATACGGGAAGGGAAGTAGAGAAAGAAAGAACATTTGGTTTGATCAACTGTGAAGGACTAGGAGAATATAACAAAAACATCTTCCTTAATGATCCATATTTCCCTCTCTCACTATTTTCAATTCTGCTCTCCATTCATATCTGACCAGTTCACATTTCCCCTTGTTTTTTTCTACATATGCTTTAAAATAATGCAGTTTTTTCTGAAGTAAAATCATCCAAAACTATCTATACGCAGTTGAGTGAAGATCTCTGCATGCTAAAAGCATGCATGTTTCTAGCCAGCGTTTCAGCTGGAAGGTAATGAATTACTTTTTTTCAGAATTCGACAACAAAACATTGGAGTAGGCCAAAATGGTTTGACAACCCGTGGTTCTTTCCCATCTGTCAGTAGTAGAAGCAGTCAAAAAAGGGGTGATAGGGCCTGCAAGGCTGCGCTAGAGGTAAGGTGTCTGCCTTGCAAACGCTAGCCAAAGAAGGACTGCGGTTTGATCCCCTGGCATCCCATATGGTCCGACAAGCCAGGGGCAATTTCTGAGCACTTAGCCAGGAGTAACCCCTGAGCATCAAAAACAAAACAAAAAGGTGACAATAGTAGCCAGAATTCGGGGCCCACTGAGTTTCAGTTTACCTCTAAACAGATCCATGCAAACAGGAAATATAGATGCCAGCACTAAATTCTCTCTTGGAGTCATCTGTACTGACCTAGAAGCTAGGTGGTGGGCCAGAGAATTATTTCCACTAGTTGCATTTCTCAGTTATCTCAACATGCTATAGATACTAGTCAGTAGAAAAAACTACAAAAGAAGTGAATACTGGAAATAGACTGCTTTTGGTGAACACAATAATCTGTTCTTTTGGAGGGAGAAAATAGAGAAGTGGTGGTCCAAAGACAAAAGAGAGAAGATAAAATAAAGAGGTTACTGTTGCACGAAAATGTTGAGTAAATCCATCCTTCTTCTCTGTCTGTCTCTTCCCTCTTCTCTCTTAATTTCTTTTCTGTTTATCTATTTCTTCTCGTTGTATCTATCTTATTCTTCTCTGTCTACTGTATCTTCTTCTTCTCTGTATAACCATATTTCTTATTTTTATTCTCTATTAGTCTCTCTGTCCCAGCTCTTCTTATTCTCTATACGTCTTCTTTCTGTGGGCCCTTTTCCTTATTCTCTTAGTCTTCTCCCTGAATCTCCCCATCTCTCTTCCATCCCTCCTTGTGTCCCTTCCCCCCTTTTATCCTCTCTCTGTCACTTTCCAACTGCCTCTCTCCAACTGCCTCCTTTGGCCTCCTCTTCAAAGCTTCTTTATTTCTTAATACAAAATAAATACAATACATAAAATAAATACAAAATATTCTACAATTCCCCCTTTTAAGTAAACATAAAAATGCAACAAATATATGTAAACACCTCCATCAAAACCTTCATGCAAAATAAATACAATACATAACATAAATACCTTTATGCAACATAAGTCCAAGATATAATTACATTCCTTACAATATATCTCTACAGAGAAGGGCCAGAAAAAAGATTAAGAGAGAAGATAAAAAGAGAAGAAGATATACGTTTATTCAGAGAAGAAGAGAAAAAGAAAATACACAGAGAAGAAGAAGAGGGGGCTGGCAGAAAGAAAGAGAGATTGCTAGAGAATAAGAAGATGTAAGTGGATTAATAGAAGACAGAGACTAGGGGAAGAAGAAGACAGTCGAAAAGGGCCCTGGCAGAAAGAAAGAGAAAAAGGTTCCTGGCAGAGAGAGAGAAGAAGGGGGCCCAGGCAGAAAGAGAGATAAGGAAGAGAATAAGAAGAGCTAAGAGAGAAAGAGAGATTAAGAGAGAAAGGGAAACGTATAGAGAAGAAGAGCTGAGACAGAAAGACAACTAGAGAATAAGAAGAAGCAAGACAGAAAGAGAGAGATTAAGGAAGAAGAAGAGAGAGTGTGCAGAGACAGGGACAGAATTCAGAAGATTAAAAGAGAAGAACAGAGACAGGGAAAGAAGAGAAGACAGAGACAGGGAGACAGAGAAAGAGACAAAGACAGACAGAGAGATCAAAAGTGGGAGGATTAGGCTCTTTTGGCCAAACCTTTTGAACCCCCAAACCTCTTTGTGTGAATCATTTATTGCGGACGATTATTGCCGAGGTCTCACAGAGAATGGGAGTTGGTCATTCAATTTGGGAGGTATTTGGGGACCCTGGATATATTAGCAGTGGGCTCAGCCACATCTTCACCGAACAGGTTACTACAGCCTACTGCTCATGGCTTACCAATGGAGAAGATATGTAACCAGAGACAACCCAGTTTGGATCAAGGTGAGAATGAAGTACAGATCAGAATGAGTTTTGTTATGATGATGCAGCTTCCTTTTCCATTGACAGAAGGGATTATTTCGGTTCAAAAATTATTACTGAAGTATAATTCAACAATCAATGAAATTACACCCCATCTTTTTCGGGGGGGGGGCGTGGATTTGTGGCTTTGGGCCACCACACATCAATGTTAAAATGTCTCTGCACTCAGAAATTACTCCCGATGGATTCTGAGAACTTTTTGGGTTCCTGGGAATTTGAATCTAGTTTGCTGCATGCAAGGAATTGCTTCAGTCAAAACTGCCCATCTTAAAATAGATATTTGGTTAGAATTCTTAGGAAAGTGATTCAGTCTCAAACACTTGTTTAGCACTTCAATCACTAAATAGAATATGAGTTAAATTGAATAATGTATATGTATACATACATATATGTAAATGTAAGTAAAATATGTATATTTTTGACTAAGAATACAGTTCATGTCAAAGTTCTATATTTGTCAGGAAAAACTAAGTTTACTGGCAGAATTGCTGAAATATTTAATAAAGACCTACGTGCTATTACAGGAGTTATGTATTAAACCGAAATTCTTTCTCAATATTTCAGTAATGTATTGGATTCCTCAATTATGTTACTGCTATTTAAAGATATTCTGAATATTGCTATTTTGGTAGTTTGCCAAGTGCATGATTTCACATAAATATCCTACAAACAAGATTTTTTGCTGTAATGCAAAATACTTGGAGTGATACTAAAAACAAGTTTGATGTGAACTATTATTTATGCTTTGAAGAAATGTCAGAAGTAACTGTAATTCAGAGGCCCTCCAGATTTTTATCTATTTAGAAAGTTCACATTGTTACATATATAAAACTCCTTTTGAAATTGATGTTTATTCACAGTTATAGTCTCCATATGCAAAGATTAACATTAATACCATTATTTTTATTTAGGCCTGTAAAGTATGATATTAACACAAAATAAAAATGTAATAAATAGACCTGATATAAAATATAAGCAATATAATATAAATCTGTCATATTTATATTATTAGAATAAATATACTACTATTTAAATAATTAAATATTAATATATTAATGTTAATAGATACTAAATAAATATATCATAAATATAACAATAAAATAACAAATGTAAAAAATATAAACATCTTTTCTGAACTCAGAGACTATAAACAAAGAAAGAAGCTTCTATATTAATTACAAATTAAATTCTGAAAACACATGATATATTTTAAGTTAATGGAACTAGATGATGTTTCTCCAGAATTTCATAGAAGATATGGTGCTTGACTTGGGGTTAAAAATACTACTTAATAGAGCTGAAGATTGTGCATGGGTTTTGTTTTATCTTTCTTAATGTTCTTTGAAAGTTCAAAATTAAGGTGTCAACAAGGGGATTTCTTCTGAGAATTCCATTTATGCATGATTGTCTTCCCATTATAACTTTATCTCCACCACTTTATTTGTATCTTTGTTTTCATAATAAATAATAAAGAAAAAATAGAGCAGGAGATAAAGTACAATGGGTAGGGGATTGCATTGCACATAGCCTGGTCTGGTTTGATCCCTGGGATCCTCTATAGTCCTAGGCTCCTATGGCGCTGGAACCTGAAGAGTCTGCTATAGTTGGGTGAAGGGCTTTGCAGGAGCTAATCATGCTGGGATGGAGCCACCATCTTTCTGGCCTCAGAAATCAAGCCCTGGAACAATCAGTTCTCTGCTGTGAATGGGGTTTGTGCAAGTTAGTAAGTGGCCCGGGTCCCTGCAAGAACCTGCTGTGTGTGCTGCTCCCCAAGATCTTGAATATTTGGTGGCTTCACTCACTGTTTAGTGGTTGAATTATTTAATGGTTCCTGATCATGGGTGAGTTTGGACACATCCGGTATAGTTACCACCTCTGAAAACTTCACTGGTGAACCAGCAAGCTTCAAAGTTAGGAAGAACTGTCTCTAACTTTTGGTCCATTTCTACATATCTCACTGAAATCCTTCTAAATTGATGTAGAGACATGCTGATTCCAGCTGTTAGCACTCACTTGAGTTCCTTCTTTATTAATTCCTGCCTCGGGGTGAGTCCCCTGAGAAAACGGGGGACTAAATTATACTTTCAGACTGGGACTAAACTAGACTTCTACCTTTGTTCATAATGTGTTGCAAAACAATTTTTGATTGTGTCATTAGCTATTACATCACTTATGTGGAATTACTCTTGTGCAGGCATTTCAGTATGAAACAAAAAAATCTCAACATTCAGTTTACCTTCAATTGAGTATTTTTGAATAAATGTGTCTATACAAAAAAGTTGGACTTCTGAGGGAGTACAAGAAAAGCTTGCTATTTCAGAATAATCTATTAATTTGTATGTATTGTTGGATTTGGAAAGTCGTTTTTCCAAGCTGCTTTCTTTTTGAACAAAATTTACTTTAAAGAATAATTTCAGAAAATAAATTCTCAGTGCAGAGGACATCTTTATAAAGGCAGTGCCTTTGTTGATAAATGAATTCCTTGTAGGTACTTTGCTTGCTTTTTTACTTTACAAGAGTGACTTTTGGCAATTGGAGAGAGAGTACAGATGACTTTTATGTGATGACCCTATTTCCATCCCAGGTCCCTACAGCTTCATCTGGTCTGACCTTTAAGAACAAAGCTGGGTAGTTTTCTACCCAGATAGGCATGACCCAAATCACCAACCCCCCCCACACAAAGAATCACTTGTTTTATGATATAAAATCCTGTGTAATGGGGAAGAAGCTTATTTATTCATTGTGTGGCATAAATTGATACTGCTCTGAGAATCTACTTCAGATGAAATTCTTTCACATATGTAAATAGGATCATGACATTATCTCATCCTCTGATGTCTTTCATTATAGTTTGGAAGAAAATAGTATAGAAGAAAACAGCATGAAAATACAGCATTTCATAAGACAGTGTGGAGTTTGCAATCCCATTTGGTCCCCCAGATGCCAGTTGGTGGGGTTCTGTGCCACTGAGCACTGCCAGGTCAGAGCATTGTCAGGTTGAGCACAGCTGGGCCAGAGCATCGTTGGCTTGAGCACAGCTGGGACAAGTAGTACTGTGAGGGACCTTCTGCGATGTCCCCTCCCTCCTCATGTAATAAAAAAGAAATCTGAAGTTCTATTTATTGATTAAGCAACTTCAAGGATATCATGATCCTGGATAATAAATGAATTTGGCCTACTCCTGGAATTGGGGGGCAGAATAATAATATTATTATTTTAAGAAGATAAATATAATCAATGAGGGTTGAATAGGAGAACAATGCTAGAGATTATAGCTGATGCAGTTACATTTAAATAATGTAAGATTTTTAGCATCCGTCTGAATAATACTAAATTAAATTTGTATAGCATGTTATAGTTAATAATGGATTTTCTCATATTTTCCCTTCTGTTTTGGGGGGTGCCTTAAGATATACTCAAGACTTACTCCTGTCTCTGTGTTCACAGATTACTCCAGCACAGAGGACAGCATGGGGAACCACAGATGCAAATAGAGTGTCATATCTGCTACATTATCTCTATAGTCCCGAATTTCAAATCTTGATATATTTCTACTAATCATATATGTACTGTGACTATGATCATTATATTTCTTATGATTGAATATATTTGAAATCTGGTATATTTATGTCAATGGAATGTAGAACATGAAAGGTGATGGGAACAAGAGAGCTCAGTATGAACATGGACAAGACCTCTCTGACTTGTCTGTGCCATGTTTATATCTAGAGTATATGTGTTATGAATATGTCCATGAATGAAAATAATTTCTAATTTAAAATTTAAAGTACCTTCAGAAAAACCCAGTACTCCCAGTGCCTTTAATTTTGGAATGTTTTCTTAATGTTTTTATATGTTTTAACAATTTATAATAATATAAAAATTCTACTTTGTAGAATTGATAAATTCTTCATTACCAAAAAAATAAAACAAAAACAAAAAAACCCCACAACTCTGTTGTTGCAACTCTTGTATTTAAAGAAAAATAAAACAAATTATTTGACTTTTCTGGCTCTATGCACTAGAATGAAAATATTGCACTTGAAATCTTATGGGTTAAAAACTCAGACTACTATTGAAATTTTAATATCAGAAAAATTTTGTGTATATGTTTTTGGAATGTGTTTTGTTATTTACAGATTTTGAAGTGATTTGAACAGGGGATAGATTTATTCATAAACCTTTGTTTGAATTTGTGGTTTTGAGGAGAATGTTGAGAAAGCAAACTTTAAGGAAAATAAGAAAAAATGATAGCTCTCAGGCTGAATCTTCTGTCAACTCTCCATGAAAGGCTTCAAGCAATAGAATGAGACTTTCATTCCCTTTGGCTTCTCGTGTAATAGGATAACTTTGAATTTCACTTGAAAATGTCTTTCAACTGGCATGTCTTCTGATCAGAATTAGTTATATTAAATAAGCAACATATTAATATAATAAGAAAAAACAAATGGCTGCTATAAGAGGGTGGGCTACATATTACAGTGCTGAATGATAAGTAGTTTGGAATCTCTGACCTATTAAAATTTCTTTTGGTTTATTAAATTATATAAACAATTATGGGCTACTTTTATTTTGATGGGATGAAACTTTGAGATGGTTCTTAAATTCCTCACAATACACAAAGTATAAAAAACTCTTATTTTCTTGAAAACATTCTATTAGTTTAGTAGAATGTTCTCATAGTCACTGGAACATGTAATAAGATGTTAAAGGTTCTAGCAAAGTTGAAACAAATCATACATCAGTCTGTTGTTGGTATGATGGTGTTGGTATAATATGTAGTATGTATTGCAGTTTAATCACCTCCAGAAAAATTAATTTTAATACGCCATGGAAGTTATAGGAGTCAATACTTACAGCTCCTTTTGAAATAAGGCACATAAAGTGTGTGTTTACTACAAGTGTCACACAAAGGTATTAGTCTTTCATTCCTCTTAAAAATTTTAATAGGGGTCACACCTGGTAGCTAGGAGGCAGAGATGACTTCCAGTGGCTTGGCTCAGTTTTGCTGTCACTGTTTGGGTATGGGAGAGTCAGGATAGCATAGACCAAATGAAGTTGGAATATGTTCCTCTCCTCTTAGGTTTTTGGGGCTCTTGAAGGGAAATCATGGTGGTATTCAGGGACTACTTTTAGCTTGGGGCTCCTGGGCCTCTCACGTTCTGGAAACCATGTGGTGCCAGGAAATGAACCTGTAGCTCAAAGGCTTAAATTTCTGATATAATAAATCTACTAGTCTACTATTAATGTAGACTATTAATGTAGACTATTAATGTAGTCATTGATGACACAGCTCACAGAACTGTTCTTTGTTATCTGCAAATCACAACTTTAATCTTCACATTTTCAAGATGGTGACCTCACATCTGGCATTGTGACCGTGCTTTAGGCAGAAAAATGGCAGACTAGGATGTTAATGGGTGGCAGCTTGGTTTTCCTGTCCAAAGGCTAGGTTGGATTATTCCATATTTTGGGGGGGGGGGTGGAGTTGGGTCACAGCCGACATCATTCAGGGGTTACTCTTGGCACTGTGCTCAGTAATCACTCCTGGCAGGCTCTGGTTAATATATGGATGCCAGTATTTGAACCACCATTCTTCTGCATGCAAGGTAAATGCCTTACCTCCATGCTATCTCTCTTGCTCTCTTTTTCTTTCCTTTTTTTTTTCTTTAGAGGCACACCCATCACTTTTAGGGCTCCATTTCTGGCTCTGCTCTCAGGATCATTCCTATGATCCTATGGCCTATGGATAATAAAATTGGGCCAATTATGTACAAGGCAAGAGCCAGGTACCTTACAGGCTATACTATATCTCTGGCCCATTTTGTCAATTTCTTGACAGAATACTTAATAAATTTCTCCCCAAATAATTAAGGTAGAAAATTTTTGGCAAGAACATTGTTGTAATCCTGTGTTATTTACATCATGTCCTATAAAAAGGGCATAATATCAGGTTGTCTCAATACTTCTAATTTTGATTTAAAAATAAAACTGGTACCAAAAGATCTTAACCTCGCTTTCAACATTGTAATGAATAACCTTCTATACGGAGATGAGAGTGTGTTTGGCATGGCAGTAAGGTTTGGTTCTGCAATAATTCTTTATCCAAAAAAGTTTGATATTTGTTATCCTTTCCCAAATCAATGCTTCCTTGAGTATTATAGAATTGTGATTTTCGATTTCTACTTTTTTCTCTACCTGAACTGATGGAAACTTCTCTTAATAAAGAACAACACCCACCCTGACAATTTGTTATGAAATGCAGCTCCTTGCTAAAATTCAGGTGGAATGCTCAATTGCTTTCAATTACATCTTTTCAAAGTAAAGGGAAAAATGATATAATTATCCTCTATCTCTAGTGATATTACAGGGTTTTTGTTTGCTTGTTTCATTTTTGTTTTTGCCATCCCTCACCCTCTTTTTTATTGTGTTTACTTTACTTTTTTTCAAGATATTAAAATCAACCAAATATCTAAGAAATACAAAAAAGAATGATACACATATGGATATACTTTTAGATATAGAATATTTTGGCTAAAAAGTCAATATAGTGAAAACAAAACAAATTGATATCTGCCTTAGGATAATAAAAACCAGAGGGACTTAAAGAAAATAATTTTCTGAGTTTGAGAAAGTTACTGTAATTCAAATGGATGGGCTTTGAATGTAGACTATATATTAGATATTAAGAAGAAATATTGTTCTTTCTGTAATATAAGAATATTGGTTTTTTTTGTTCACCAGAAGCATATTTTTATAATGAAAGAGGATTCATAAATGTTTTCCATGCTCCACTCTCAGCTCTGTTGTCAAAGAATTTAGGATTGAAAGTTTATCATGAAACTTTTGTGTACTATAAATTGTAAAAGTTTGTAATGTACTTTACCATAATATCAGGAACAAAAGTAAATGTTTTTTTTAAATAAACAAAAGTTTATTTTAGAGTATGTAAATCAACATTGAATTACAGAATCATAATTTGTGTGTATGCCTCCCACAATTTCCTCATTCATTTATGTTTTGTTGAGTACTTAGGTTTTTCTCTAGAATTTGGCTTTATTAAAAATAATGTTGAGATGAATATGTGCACACATGTCCTTTTGAATTGGTTTTGCAATTGGACGAAAGTGGTTTGTTTTGCTTTGAATATGCTTTAATTTTTTTCTTTTCATTAATCTCTTTTTTTTAAGCACCATGGTTACAAGCATGTTTGTAGTTGGGTTTCAGTTATAAAAAACAACATCCTGGGGTCGGAACAGTGGCACAGTTGTAGGGCACTTGCCTTGCTGACCTAGGATAGACTGTGGTTCGATCCCCCTGCATCCCATATGGTCCCCCAAGCCAGGAGCAATTACTACGTGCATATCCAGGAATAACCCCTGAGTGTCACTGGGTGTGGACCAAAAAACAAAAACAAAGAACATTTCTTTTTTTTTTTTTTTTTTTGGTTTTTGGGTCACACCCGGCAGCGCTCAGGGGTTACTCCTGGCTCCATGCTCAGAAATTGCTCCTGGCAGGCACGGGGGACCATATGGGGCACCGGGATTCGAACCGATGACCTTTTGCATGAAAGGCAAACGCCTTACCTCCATGCTATCTCCCGGGCCCCATAAAGAACATTTCTTACACCAGTGCAACATTCCCACCACCAATGCTCCCATCATCCTCCCCTAACCTCTGCCTGTATTCAAAATAGACATTCTACTTCTCTCACTCATTACCATTATCATGATAGTTTGCTAGTGTACTTCTTTCTTTAACTGCATTCACCACTCTTCGTGTTAAGATTCATATTGTAGGCTGGTCCCTCCAACCCTCATTTTTATTTTCTCTGATATTATTATTATAAAGTCTTTTATTTTTCTTAAATCTCACAGATGAGTGAGACTATTCTGAGTCTATCTCTCTCCCCCTGACTTTCTTCACTCAGTATAATAGTTTCCATGTCCATCCATGTATAGGAAAATTTCATGACTTTATTTTTCTAACAGCTGCATAGTATTCCATTGGGAATATGTACCACAGCTTCTTTAGCCATTCATCTGTTGTGGGCCTTCCAGAGGTCTTTTTTGTATTGTGTTTTTGTGTTTCCAGGGGATATATATGCCAGTCTCTGTGGCATGAGATGGTACTTCATAGTTGTTTTGATTTGTATCTCCCTGATGATTAGTGATGTGGAGCATTTCATATGCCTTTTTGTCATTTGTATTTATTCTTTGACAAAGTGTCTGTTCATTTTTCCTCTCCATTTCTTGATGGGTTTAATTTTTTTTCTTGATAAGTTCTGTCAGTACCATGTATATCTTAGATATTAGTCTCTTATATGATGGATATTGGTATCTAAATAGTTTATCCCATTCTTTGGGTGGCCTTTGTATCCTCATCACCATTTCCTGTGAGGTGCAGAAGCTTCTCAGTTTAATGTAATCCACATTTGTTTATCTCTGCTTCCACTTGTTTGGAGAGTGCTAGTGCCTCCTTGAATATGACATTATTCTCAATATCATGGAGTTTTCTTCTATATGCTTTGTGGTTTATCTTATAGAAAATGCTCTCAGTTTTTCACTTTCTAAGAATTAGATTATATTAGCGGTGATTTTCTTGCATATGGCCTTTATAGTTTGGAAATGAATTGCCTTTAATTCCATTTCTGTTGAAAGTTTCTACTATGAAAAAGTGTTGGATCATGTTAAATATGTTTTCACATCTATGAGAAGGCTATATATAGTTTTTGTATTTCCTTTAATTAATGTATGGTATTATATTATTTGATTTGCATGTGTTAAATCACCATACCACTGAAATAGGTCTCATTTTATTGAAGTATTTGATACCTTCAATGAATTTTTGTATATTGGACTCCTAGAATCTTATTGATGCTCTTTTCAACTATGGTCTTTCAAAAAATTGGTCTGAAGTATTGTTTATTTTTTTAATTAATATGCCAGTCAGTCAGCTTTTGGAATAAAAGTGATGTTAGTATGATTTCACAGAAAGTGTTTAGTGGGGTCTGTTTCCTCCACATTTTGTAAGAACTTGAAAAGGATGAGATGTATATCCTCTTCAAAGATTTGGTGGATTTAACTAGTGAGTGAAACTTTCTAACCTTGAATGTTCAATTTTTTTATTAGCTTCTCATTTTCTTTCACAACACTAGGTATTTTAATGTTTCATACTTCTTTCTGGCCCTGTTTTGGAGATTGTAAGACTAAAATTTTATCTCCTAGCTTTTCAAAGTTAGTGGCATAAAGTTGTTTGTAGTAAATTTGTCTTGTGTGTTTTTAGGCTATTGTTTTAATTTTTACTTACTCATTTCTGATCTGATGTATAGAAATCTGAGACATTTTCCCCAGAATCTAGCCAATGGGGTTGTTGATCATTTCATTCCTTAGAAAAAAATTGTTTTCTTTTTTTTGGGGGGGGGCACACCCAGCGGTACTTAGGGGTTACTCCTGGCTCTACACTCAGAAATTGCTCCTGGCAGGCTTGGGGGACTATATGGGATGCCGGGATTCGAACCGCAGTCCTTCTGTGTGCGAGGCAAATGCTTTGCCTCCATGCTATCTCTCCAGCCCCAAACTGGTTTCTTTTTTTTTGGTGCTTTAGATTTTCTTTAAATATATGTATGTTGGGTTATTTTCTTTATCTCATTTTACAAAGTTGGTACTTTCCTGTTCTTCTAGTCTCTTAATAAGTTATCTAAATTGTTTATTTTCATTTATGTTTTCCTGGTGAACTCATGGAATGCTGTGAGCTTCCATCTTGCTACAGTTTTTGCTGTTTTCCATTAGTACTTGTAACTAATATTTTTATTCTTGTCTGTTTCCAAGAATCTTACTGTTTAAATTTTTACTTTCCCTTTGGGAAAATGGTTGCTGAATATTTTGTTTCCATTTTTTTCTCAGCTTTCTGTTGGTGTTTTATTTCTATTTTTAAATATTTAGTTCTCTTTTCAAACAAGTATTATGTCTAGTTTACTGATTTTTATGGAGACTTCTTTTGTGTCCAGCATATCCTATAAAGTTATCTTCAAGAACTGGATATGTATTTAGGCAAATAGTGCCCTAAATATTCTGGGGTTTCAATACATATACAAGAAACAGAGACTTTAGTCTCAAAAGAGTACCAATAGGTGAATATATTTAAGTATCCATTAAGTAAGAAGATATAACTCTCATTAACATATATGTACCAAATGTAAACATATTAAGGTACAGAAAACGACTATTAGCCAACTTGAAGGAAAATATTGGCTACAACAAAATAGTAGAAGTAGATTTTAATAATTTTAATAATAAAAATTCTTACTACTGGATAATAAGTAAATGGTCTATAATGAAATAGAGTAATTGAGCATAATAGGAGCTTTAATATTTTTCTATCCTCAGAAAACAGAATATATGTTCTTATCTGATGTTGTGGATCATGTTCTTCTCCAATGTTTCTTTAGGATAGATCGTTTTCTGGAACCAAAACATAACTTGATAAAGTTGAAATATATATCGAAGAGATTGCACAGCTGGTAGGATTTTTATGTTGCATGTTCAAGTTGGTTCAATCTCTGGCATGATATGTTGTTGCCAGAAGTAATTGTTGATTCAGAAACAGTAGTTAACCTTGATCACAGTTGGATATCACCACAAACTACACCCCAAATGATCCTATATAAAGTATTCTAATAATATTATTACATAATGCTTTGAAAATGGAAATTGGGTCCTGAGATATCTTACAATGGTAGGGTATTTGCTTTTCATATGGCCAACCTGTGTTTGATCTCTAGTACCCCATGTTGTCCCTTGAGCCCCAACAGAAGTGATCTTCCCCAGGAATACATGTGGTACCTTGAGCCCCCTCATCAGTGATCCTTGTGCACACAGATAATAGTAAGTCCTGAATACTACTGAGTGTTGCCCCATCCCCTTTAAAAAATAAAAAATAAAATAAACCGGAAATAGAAAACTGGAAAAAAATCTCAGAAACTTGGAAGCTGAATAGCACCATTCCAAGTAGCATTGGCTCAAAAAATGAAAAAATTTAATTTCTAGATATAAATGAGAATGAAAATACATGCTAATAGAACATATGAAAGTCGACAAATTATATGGCAATAGGGTAGATCATAACACTACAGAAGCTCAGAAGGAAACAAAACTTGGTAAAAAAAAATAAACTTAACATCACTTAAAACTAGAAGAGGGATCTGGTGAGATGGTACTATGGGTGGGTTGCTCGTTTTACACTTGGTTGATCTTGTTTCCATATCCACCACCATATAGTTCTTCAAATCCCTGTAGGAATCAACCCTAAGCACAGAGTCAGGCATCATCCAGAAGCATTACTGGACGTGAAATTCCTACAAGGTAGAAAAAGAACAACAAGGATACCTTAAGTGAGTAGAAAATAACAATGACAAAATATTTGGAAGAGTCTTGAGTACGCAGGCCATTTTGGATCTCTGTGTTGAGAAATTCAAAATAACAATGGCTGCATCATTCACTGAATGAAGTATGACAATAGAAGAGAATTCCAACAAGGAAAGAGAAAGTCTGAGAAAATATCAATTAGAAATAAGCAAGCTGAATAGCATAATAGAGGGGACTATAAGCATAGTAAAGGGGAATAAAGAAACACAAAAGACAAAAGCATAGCAACACACCAGTATTCTTGAAGACAAGATTCATGAAGCCACTCAAAAATAACAAAAGAGGGAAAAATTGAATTAAAAAAATAAGGGAAAACATAAAGAGAAACAAATTCTGAGATTTAGATACCCAGGAGAGGATGGAGATACTGGCATTGAATTCTTTTTTTTTTTTTTTTTTGGTTATTGGGCCACACCCAGTGACGCTCAGGGGTTACTCCTGTCTATGCGCTCAGAAGTCGCTCCTGGCTTGGGGGACCATATGGGATACCGGGGGATCGAACCGCGGTCTGTCCTAGGTTAGCGCAGGCAAGTCAGGCACCTTACTTCCAGTGCCACCGCCCGGCCCCAGGCATTGAATTCTTGAGAGAAAATTTATAGCCAACTTCTTTTACAATCAAAACAACTTAAACACCGAGATCCAGAAATCTTAGAGATCCAAAGAGAAATTTTAAATCAAAATTTAAATGGTAAGACCCAAACATGGAGAAAAACTCCTAAGAAAACATGAATAAAGCCCTTAATAATCTAGCAGAAAACTCTTATTAAAATCCAATAAATTCATACCAAAACAAATTCATAGGCTAAGAGGGAATGGAATCAAATACACAACCTAAGGATATGAATCTCTCAAGTACATTTATTTAGTAGTAAAAATTGATAATATAACACTAATTGGGGGGGATGGATTTTAGGGTCTGCCTGCATCATTAATTTGTGGAGTACTGACTCTTGGCATTTCTGGGGATCTGTCCATTGTTTGAGTCCCCTCCTAAATTGGGGATTAGAGTGGAAGTCCACATGAGCTGCTTAATCATTGGAACATGGGGCACAGGGTACTTTTCTGGGGGTGTCTTTTTTGTGTCTAGTTTCCAGAAATAGGGGTATCTGGTGCACAGAGCCTGAAAAATAAGACAGACTACTGACTGATGGTCAGTAGCAAATTTATTAGAATTCTTTCTGCTTTTTATAATCTATTCTATTTTGTGGTCTATGTGAATAAATCTAGGTAACTTTAACAAGGATAGTTAATCATGAGGGCTGAAAATGTATGGGGAAATAGATAAAATAATAGAAACAAAACTGAAGATATTTTCGTGCTCTCCAGAGATAGAAGAAAAATACTTGCATAAGAAAACCATGGATATTTGCATGTTGCAAGGAGGCTAAAGACAGATTATCATAAGAAAACCATGGGTAATTTTCTGCAATTTGGTATAATTGCAACAATCATATTGGGAAATGACTGGGTCCATATGGGCATGTGTACTAGGCTCCTTGTCATTTCAGGCAGGCTGTTTTTTGGAAAGACTGTATTTTGGATAATAATTCTTTATTTTATGGATAGTTCTCACAGATTGCCATAATAGGAATGCGGGGCTTGGGTCATGCCTGAACTCTAGCATCTTTTCTTCATTTTGATTTTGTTGTGGGGGTTCCATATGTTTTCTTTCTGTCAAGAATTTCTCTCCTGTAAGTAATGATAATTTTTAACTTCTTGCTTTTAGTAGCACATTTCCAGGAATGACAAGTTGACTTGCTCAATTCCTGAACTGTAGTACATGAATTTATTATATTTATTTATGATATGGCTTCAGCATATAGATATCTAAAATGCATTTTAATCAGTTTGTTAATGTTTAAGTTCGATAATCATCAAGCCAGAGAGAATCATCTTGGATTTGGGACATCGAGGGGACAATTATCCATTATATTATTTTGATTTTCTAATTAATTAATTGACTGATTTCTATTCCCTTGATATTATATTACTACTGGAGCAGGTAATCTGACATTTAGGTGATAATGAAACATTTATTGAAAGGATTTCATTGTTAATTTTCATATTTTCTATTATAACATAAACATAAGGACTAGAGAGAAGTTCAAAGATATGGTTAATAAAACCATTATCATAGATGTTGGCATAAATTATTTTTCTTTTCAGTCAATATATTTTATTTACTTATTATTTCTTTTTTATTTCTATTTTGGGCCACACCTGGTGAGGCTCAGGGGTTACTCCTGGCTCTGCACTCAGAAATAGCTTCTGACTTGGGGGACCATATGGGATACCAGGGGATCAAACCTCGGTCTGTCCTGGGTCAGTCACGTGCAAGGCAAACTGTCTACTGCTGTGCCATCGCTCTGTCCCTACTTATTTGTTTTCCTTGGGCCATACCCAGTGATGATATCCAATTATCAGAGTTGGCTGACTCACAACTCTGTTCAGTATCATCCCAATATCTGCTCTGGGTACTTACTATATGTGGTATTGGGGATCAAACCTGGGTTGGCAGCATGCAGGGCAAGAGTCCAATCCACACTATACTGATTCTTCAGCCCCTAAACACTTATCTTTTAAATACCAATTGAAGAAAAATTCAAAAAAATCAAGCTATTAAGTATACTACTAGTCATTTTAATATTTAGCAAAATATATAGAGAAATATTATTTCTTTCTGTATTTGAAAGTAGTTTTAAATATAAGGTAATAAAATAGCAACAGTTTCAGAGACTGGTAAAATATTTGACTCATTTGTGTGTTTTTTCTGAGAATTTTAAGTTATATTTAGTTTAGAGGCTAAATTCTATAAACTAGTCACCAGTATCCTACTAAATAAATGAATTTAATTAATATCCTTAGTCCTTAATACTACATATGTCTTCCACTGTTGTAAAATTGTATGATTTAGTTTTAGAATGTGTCTCTGTATTTGTGTAACTTGCTCTATATGTCCTGAAAGCAGTTTAAATGTTAATCCAGTTGCTAATATTTTATGTAACTATGTCTAAACAAAGTACATTTTTATACAATTATTTACTCTTAACTAGTATATCATGCAATATATACTCTACATATAGTGGACACAAAAATATTTTGAATATTGTGAAGTAGGTGAGAATTTTTAATTGTCCATCTAAAACAGGGGTCTTCAAACTACGGTCCTCGGACCACATACTGTAATCGTTCCGTTTTTGTTTCTTCACTTCAAAATAAGATATATGCAATTTGCATAGGAATTTGTTCGTAGTTTTTGTTGTTACTATAGTCCGGCCTCCAACGATCCTAGGGACAGTGAAATGGCTTCCTGTTTAAAATGTTTGAGGACCCCTGCTAAAATATAGAAGATAAATATGGTTTGTAGCCTAGAATTTTCTATAGTTACAGTATAATTTATCCAGAATGTGTATTTCTTACCAAATTTACTATCTGTGATCATAAACCTATTTTTTTAAAAATAAATTTAAATTAGTTATAATGTTTCCTTGAATAAAATAGAAATTCTTTGAAAGGAGGTTCTTTCACAGTTCACTTGTGGACTTTTTGTATTTATAAACTGAGGGAAGATTAAGATATTTCTTCAATCTAAAGTTTTTTATTTGTTTTGAAACAGGAAACATCAGAGTGAAGGAAATAGGTTAGCCTTGTTAAACAGCTCAATTCAAATGAGTAAAATTTCTTTTTCTGTCATCCTCATTTATCTTTAATGAGCAAAAAAAAGAAAATGTATTTCTTGTTGTATCTTAATGGAGCTTGAAGAAATAAAGGGAGGCAAAACTTGGAGCAGTTTATTTTTATATTCATCCATGGAGGTGAGGTAATCTGTCTTTCACTTAAGCTAGCTTTACTGGTTAGGACGCAGAAGAGAGAATAGATGCCTTTTGAGTAGTTTGAATTGTTTTACATTTTATTGAATCCTGAATTCAGAAAGACATTTCAAATCTGTTTACTAGGGTTCTATATATGATAAAATATTAAGAGAGTTACTTGAGGTTATCTCTGGAATATTTTTATCTCAAACACTAGTGAGAATAATAATAGTATCTTATGATAATTTTAACTGATTCTTGTATCTTAAAAAATTGTATTATTGGATGCTGAATTTACCACAGGTCTTATAATCAGATACCATCCCAAATCAAAACGAATTCAATTTATAATATAAAACCAACCATTTAACTTCTCATAATAACTTTTAATTTTGTTCCACATTCCTACCTTGTCACCTGACTCAAAAAGTTCTTATAGTTGTCATGAACAATGTCAAATTGGTCCTACAGCTCCTGCCAGCAAAGAATGAGATATAAATACACACACACACACACACACACACACACACACACACACACACACACATTCAAAGCTTTAGTCAGCAGCGGATTCACAAGAAGGCCATTTATTCAGTACATTATAACTGGCTCCCAATAGATGAACCATTGTTTAAATTGACAGATATATTGAGGACACTTAACACTACAGGTTCAGGTACAGAATGAGCAAAGGCTGGTATATCACATACCTAATCATCAGATATTCTTAAAGCACAATGTCTTGACAATTCTCTATTCTAATTTTGGCCTATGTTTCTGACATCTAAAAGCCCAGAACTACTTTATTCTATTGTTTCCTAGTCTTTTCAAACCAATATGTATATTACTCATTTCTTCTACTCCTTCCAACTATTCTATATCCTGGATACATTACATTCTAAAATTTAAACTGTTTTTCCCAGGGACCATAACAACCTTTGGGGATTTTTGTTGTTGTTGTTATTGTTAGGAGGACTCCCACAAAGTAATTTACATTTTATCCTAAAATATGTATTTGTCTTTGTGAGTTTTGTTTTGCTTTGTTTCGTTTTGTTTTTTGGGACACACCTTGTGATGCTCATGGGTTCCTCCTGGCTATATGCTTAGAAATCACTCCTGGCTTTCTTTTTTTTTGGGGGGGGGGGAATCACACCCGGCAGTGCTCAGGGGTTACTCCTGGCTCCATGCTCAGAAATTGCTCCTGGCAGGCACGGGGGACCATATGGGGCACCGGGACTCGAACCGATGACCTTTTGCATCTGGCTTTCTATCTCTATTGAGAACAGAGTGAATCTATGAAGCTAGCCAAATGCAGACATGGCAGCTCCATTTATCAGGAATTGTAATTTTTATTATCAGAATCTATATCTGGAGTCAGGGAGATAGTACAGTGAAAAGCACACAACTGACCTGTGTTTGGTCCCAGATATCTTCCTGGAAGCCTCCACAAATCTCTGGGTATAGCCCTGGAGACCTCCAATCACAGCTGAGTTTCCCAGACACCACAGTGTCTAGGAACCTCCACATCCCTGGGCCCTACCACTTCCTGACCATTGTCTTAGTATTGATAGGAGCTATGTCTGCACTCCCTGAGTATGACTGGCATGTGGCATACCAGAATGAGTCTATATTTCTCTTTCATGTTTATTCTTAGTAAAATTTTTTCAAATTAAAGGAATGTGGATTGAGATGACAATCAGTCCTTCTGCTGCTAAATGCAAAGTGGTATGTTAGAGAATAGTATTCATTGACTCTGAACCCCTGTGGCTTACATTAAAGCCTGAAAACCTGATTTACTCTATTGGAAGCATTCTTTCTCTGAAACAAACTGTTTTAGAATTCATACAATCTGACTTCTTTTCATATTGCAGCGTTAGATAGGTAAGTTTCCAAAGATGAAGGTAATGCAAAAAATTAAAGAAGTTGAGTATCTTTTTTTTTTTACAGACTATAGCATAGATTGTCAACAAGCCAAAAATTACATCAAGGAAGAAATAAGAATATGACACAGAAGCCAAAAGGAAAAAGTTTTTCAAGAGGCACTCTAGTTGTCTTCTATGTTTATTATTGTAATTTTTTACATTTGTGAAAATAAGAGTTATAATAGAAGAAAGGAGTTTATAATACAATGCAAAGAAGCTCCTGTATATACCCTCTGACAATTTTATTTCCACTACAAACTGGTGTTATGGTGGATATAATTTCTCCTGTAGAAACATACCATGGTGGATTATACTGTTGTATATATTACCTTTAAGAATAGCAACAATATAATAGGCTGTAAAAATGCCTAAAGACAACAGCTGGAAGAAGACAACTCTTCTATAACAACTATTTTATATGTTCATCTTGACCATTATTAGGTTCCTGATTCTCAGAACCATAATTTTGAGGGGAAAATGAGATAACACATCATTACATTTACATGGTGTAGAAGAAATTTAATGTTATCTTTTAATAAAAATAATTTTATAATTTTATTTGTTTCTCATATATTGTACACTTTGAGGCATTTTACAAATTTAACCGCAAAAGCTATTTGATAATATTGTCAACTAGTATTTCTCAATCAGAAATCCAGAATAATCCAAGAAGGTCACAGATGAAAAGTCACAAAAAATGTGTCAAAGACATTGTGCCAACTGATAGGACATGGGGATCCCAGGAAAGATTAGAAGGAAACTATTGATGATTGAAAATAAAGTAGAGCATTAAATGATTTTTATTGTATCCACTTTTGTGAGTTTTATGCCTAATTAATTTTCTTACCTAGATGAGCAAACCGATTTTTAAATGTATCTACAATTCTAGTAAGCAATGTCAGAGTTTGATATATTTGAATTAAAAATCCCAACCTTCCAGCCAATGTATTTCCATTCTTGTTTTCCACCTTCATATATATTATTTTTTTTTGTTTTGTTTTGTTTTGGGTATTTTTTTGGGGTGGGTCACACCCGGCAGTGCTCAGGGGTTACTCCTGGCTCCATGCTCAGAAATCGCTCCTGGCAGGCACGGGGGACCATATGGGGCACCGGGATTCAAACCGATGACCTTTTGCATGAAAGGCAAACGCCTTACCTCCATGATATCTCCCGGGCCCCCATATATATTATTTTTAAAAAATTATAAACTGAACAAGTGTTAGGTACAACATCACAAAATTGTTCGTGATTTAGGGTTTTGTGTACAATGTTCTAGCACCCATATACACAACAAAATATTTTGCAGCTGTTAGAAAGAATACAATTTCATGTAATCTACTGATATATGGATGAACATGGATAGTGCCAGGATGAGTGAAATGAGGCAGAAAGAGGGGAAGAAATGTAATATATGTGCTCTCAGGTGCAGAAACATCGGAGAATAATAATCAAAGACAATAGAAATTAAGACACTTTCATTGTTATTCATAACTCCAAATGAACAGGAAGAAGTGTTCTCTGCCTAGTTATAGCTATTATGTTTTGCTAAGTCTCCATCTTGTTATGCTGAAGTCTTTGCTCTTTGAAGGAGAAAATTTAAAGGTAGATAATCCTCAGGTAGCATAACATGACAACTACTCATTTATAAATCTGACATGTTCAGAATAAGTTACACTATGACCTAATTTCTTCTTTCAGTGATGGCATTCCATTTAATTTCCCTTTGTGATGGTCCATTCATGCTTATAAATCTTATGGTTCTGAAAGCAAATAAGCAACATATCAAACCTTTATATGCAAGAGCAGATGTGCATTAATATCTCAGGCCATTTTTACATTTGATATTAGTCCTCAACTGCTTTATTTTCATTGGAAAATCTTCACAATCTAGCTGAGCTTTTTCATTCCTATTTTTTATATATATAATCAACATGTTTTCTGGATCAGTCTTTGCAGCAAACAAAAAATATGTTCATATATCATCAAAGATCACTGATTATATAAAACTGCTGCATGTAACAAGAAGCTATGCATGTGACAGAAATCTAAAATGTGCTTTGAGAGACACGGACCAGTAACTTTTATATTCTAAAATTTAGGTGTAATGTAGATTTTAATGCAGTTATGGGAAGTCAAGGAAAATCATATAGAAATGAGAACACATTAAAATTAAAGAGAAGGAACATACTGGAGATGAGAATTTCTGTTTTATTCTGTTGAAGAATTTTCAAAGTTCCGGGGAGAATTTTTTCTAACCTCCTATGTTATATTTATCTCCAGTGTTTTTGAGATAACAAAAAAGAAAGAGAAGATAAAAAGAGAGAATAGAAAGATGTATTTTCTTTTGCTCTTGAAGTCTGTTTCTCAGGTCCGTAAATGCAGCATAATGGCCAAAAAAAAATAACCTCATATTTAGAAGAAATAGATAAGAAAACTAAAGGTAAGTAGTTATTTTTCCCGACTTTATTTTAATTTTATCAATAATAAAGCAGGTTTTTAAAAGATGTTAATTTAAAAAATACTTGCAAGTTTTTTAAAGATTGTGTGATTTTTTCATAATGTATACCATTGTTTTGAGATTGCATAGATTTTAAGATATTTCTCATTCTTTTAATAAGTATATAGCTCGAATATATGAATAACAATTCAAGTACAACTCCAAGTCAGTTAGAATCTTAAATAATATCTCCTTATAGGTATATTTACTGTATATATATATGTATCCATTTATAATTTTTATCCATATTTTGTGTAGTCTTTTTAGAAGCCTGATATTTTATTTGTTGCTAAGAACATAATGATGAATTTGTATCTTCTCAGTCTCTCAAAACTAAAGTTTAACAAAAGGTGCTAGTTACATTAGAAAGGGGTAGATTTTTGTGTCTGAGATATCCTAATGTATCCTAATTTATTTAGGGATATTTATCCCTTCATTTTACAATTTAATCTAGAGCCCAATCATTATTATTTTTTCTTTTTTTGGTGGGGGCCCACCTGGTGAGGCTCAGGTGTTACTCCTGCCATGTGCTCAGAAATCGTCCCTGGCTTGGGGGACCATATGGGACATCAGGGGATTGAAGTGCAGTTCATGCTAGGTCAGCACATGCAATGCAAACGCCCTTACCACCTGTGCAACCGCTCCGGCCCAGTCAATCAGTATTTCTAGTCTTTTTTTTGTTTGTTTTTGCTTTTGAGCCACATCTGACACTCAGGGGTTAGTCCTGACTCTGTGCTCAAAAACCACCCTTGGCAGGCCCAAGTCCATATAGGTTGAACTTGGGTCAGTCGCATGCAAGGCAAACTCGCTCCCTGCTGTGCCATCTCTCCAGTCCCTCTCAAGTCATTTCTCTAGGAGTCACTTGAGATTAATATTATTCTTTAATATTTGTGTTCTCATATTCATGTATACAATTTTTATAGCTGAGATAGCATGGGTAGTTACAACAAGCTCCATATTGTTTTATATTTGTGATGTCATAGATTATAACATAATTATTAAAGCATTATTATATCATATTATAATGTTTTATTACATTATGTTATGTTATGTTTAATAGTTACAATATTACTTCAACACTCAAACCACCTGAGATTCAATCTCCTTTCACCACTGACGTGAGGTCTTTTATTTCCCCAGTACCCAGCCTACCCTTTGCATCCTCAGTTTGCTCTTCTGTTGGCAATTTTATTTTCATAGTTACTTAAAAACTCAATTTGGCATCAGATTCTTGAAGTGAAGTTCAGAAAATCATTAAAAATTGGAAGTTAAGCAAGTTTTCAGCAAGATGTTTACCAAGTTTTAAAAAATTAGTCAGGAAAATGTGTTATATCTAAGCTTGGAATGAAAAGCACTTCCATTAATATTTTTGTGTATATAGATGTATAAATAAAATTAATTATACTTGTAGAAAATATAAAGCTTAAAATATTCTAGCTTCTGGTATTGATATATTTGCTTCAACCATTTACATTAGCTTAATATCAATTTGGTATATTATGCTTTGAAAATATTAAGTTCTTAATATTGTTTAAACATCTGCTTTTGATAAAATATATTTTTTCTTTTTCCAACTATAATGCATATTATATATTTTATCTGGGCTGAATGCCAGAGAAGTACCAGGATTAAGTAATAAGCCCAATTACCTTGCTTATAAAAAGCAACTAGAAATTGAACTGCTGTTGGCAGAAATATATAGGCTACATCACAGTAAGGGGGATTAATTAAACACAAAAAGAAATCACATTATAAATATGATTATAAACCACTATAAAATATTAGAAATATTGATTATATTATTATTTTCTTTTATTTTTGCTGATGGAGTTCTTATTTTTAAACTAAAAGTGCAAAAAATCAAAAGTAGTAAAAAGACTCCCTCCAAGTATCTTTTGAGAATAGAAATGTCATTTTCCAAACTAATAAAATATGAATGCGATGATAAATATTTTACTTCCAATGCTAGAGGATACGAATATGACATTTTCAAATATGCTGTGGACTTTTGTTAAATATTTGTACTCTAATATGTCAAGCAAATTTTTTTGCAGGGGAGGACAGTTGATATGGTGTAGGTCAAACATATATGAGAAAGATTTATGATCAATGAACATTTACTTAGGAAAGTAGAGTAGAACATTTACTTAGAAAAGTGTAGTTGACATTTCTCCGATTTATTGCCTATTTAAAAGTAGAAAGTTATAGAAGTGCAAGCTGTAAAAATCTAATATTCTTTTTTTATAGAATGTAAGTCATTTTGCTTGAGGTAACTCTAGAATTTTGTGAAATACAACTATTAAAAACATTGAAAGGATCCTAATTCCTTCCTTCTTGCCCTCCTTTTGCCTCTACTTTCTTGATTGCTTCTATCATGCCTTCTTTCTTCCTTTCTTCCTACCTTCCTTCTCTTCTTCCTTACCTCCTTCTATCCCTTCCTCCCACCTTTATCACTTCTTTCCCATATTCGTTCCTTCCCTCATTTTCCTTCCTCCTTCCTTCCTTCCTTCCTTCCTTAATTTCTTACCTATGCACTTCCCTCCTTTCACTACCTCTTTCTTCCTCCTTCTTTCTCTATCCCTTCTTTTACTTCCTCTCCCCCTCATTCCTTCCCTACTTCTTTTCTTTCCTCTGGTCTTCATTCATTTCATTCTTTCTTGCTTTCCTCCTTACTTCCCTTGTTTTCCTCTTTCTTTCCTTCCTTTCTCCTTCATTCATTCCATTCTTCCTCATGAGCTTTGTTCATAACTTCCTTTCTCCTTTCTCCCTATCTTCATCCCTCCTTTCTTATTTTCTCCTTCGCTACCACTCTTTTCCTTTCCTCCCTCTCCATCACTTCTTTATTCCTCCATTTGCTCCTCATTTTCTCCTCCCTTCCTCCCTCCCTGTCTTCCTCCCTTCCTTCTTTCCTTCGATTTATTCTTCCCTCCCTTCCTTTCCTGCCCTCCTTCCTTCCTACTTTCTTCCTTCTTCCGTTGCTTCCTTCCTTCCTTCCTTCCTTCCTTCCTTCCTTCCTTCCTTCCTTCCTTCCTTCCTACCTTCCTTCCCTTCTTTCCTTCTTTTAGTTTCTGGTTAGGGGTCACACAGGCTTAGTTATCAGGGTTTAATTTCTGGCTCTACAATTAGTGGTCAGTTCTGGTGGGCTTGGCGAACCATATGGGGTAAAGGAGATTAAAGGCAAGTTGACTGCATGACAGACAAGTGCCTTATTCAGTGTAGTATTTCCAGATTGGATCCTAATTTCTAAAAAAAAAAATCAGTGTCAGGAATTTGCTTTTCCTCTCTCTCTCTCTCTCTCTCTCTCTCTCTCTCTCTCTCTCTCTCTTTCTCTCTCTCTCCCTCTCTCTCTCAATAATATCCAAGGAATGAGAGCATAAAACAAAAGGTTGTTTGCTAGCTTGCTTTTCTTTCTTTTATTCTTTATTTTTTTTGGTTATTTTTTAATGGCTTTGGCAAAGATTCCCTTATTTTGTGGGCAATTACTATCACATTTTAGAAACGCAGAAGTAACTTGTGAAAGAGAAATCTCTAATTTTTTGTTTGTTTTTTTTTGGGGGGTCACACCTGTGACACTTAGGGTTACTCCTGGCTATGCACTCAGAAATCACTCCAGTCTTAGGAGACCATAAGGGATACCAGGGGATTGAACTGATGTCCCTCCTAAGCTACTGCATACAAGGCAGATGCCTTACCATTTGTGACACCGCTCCGGCCCCAGATATCTCTAATCTTTTATCATTAATCATTATTAGTATTATACCTCTATCAATTTATATGTACCTTACAAGATGATTATTTATATATATATATATATATATATATATATAATTTTGGGCTACACACAACACATTTCAGAGAATACTGACTGTGCTCAGGGATCACTTCTGGCAAGGACTGGGGTACAATATGGGAGATAGTGATTGAACCTAGGTTTACTGCATGTAAGGCAAACACCCCATCTGCTATGCAATCTCTTCAGTACCACAAGATAAATCTTAAGCATGATACCACTACACACACACAAAATAGTATGTGTGTCTGCCTGTCTGTTTGTCTGTCTGTCTGTCTGTGGTGCAAAGAAAAAATCTGTCTCACATGCAAGGGTAGTGCTCTAATGGCAAGCTATATCTTCTATCTTCAGAATGTAATTTATTGTTGTTTTTTTGGGGGGGCACACCCAGCAGTGCTCAGGTGTTACTCCTTGTTTTGCACTTATAAATCACTACTGGAAGGCTTGGGGGACCAAATGGATTGAATCCAGGACCACCCCAGGTTGGCTGTGTGCAAGGCAAACACAATATCGCTGTGCTATAGCTCTGACCCCAGGATTTAATTTTTAATGGAATATGCTATTCTATGAATTCAGCTTTTAAATCTTAGAATATAAGAATACAATAAATAGATTAAAAGTTATATAGAGAGAAGTTAAATGCCTGTCCCAGAGACAGACAGAGGGAGAGTAGGAAGAAAATTGGTACATTGGTGGCAGGAAATGTATGCTAGTAAAAGGTGGTATATATTGGATAACAAACTCAATCATGAACAACGTATTTTTTATGTTAAACTTTTATTTAAAGTATGAGTAAAGTACATGGTCTGCAGAAAAAAAAAATTGACATTATGGGTGTATTTTTTGAATACTTGCAAAGTATGCAAAATGAGGAACTGTAGGCTAAACTAGATAAACTGCACAAATCTATTAATAGTCTCCAGCACCATCTATAATAGAAAAAAAAAAAACAAGAGAAATTAAGTCAAAGTTATTTCTGGAGTATTATCTCCTTTTATGATACTAGATAATGTTGCCATGATATTTGATTTTCTTGTATTTAGATATAAAGACTACTTTTTTTTCATTTAAAATATTTTATTTATTCTTTTTTTAAATTTTAATCTTAGTGGTTTACATGATATTCACAGTAATATTCCATTTACAAATAAACATTGAATCAGGGGAATTCCCATCACCAAGTTGTCCTCCCTCCACCTCCGTTCCCATTCTGTCTCCCATATCCTCCACCCTCTCCCCAGGGTCTTCTAGATTGAGTGACTTCCTCTGTTTCTGGTTTATTACATGAACAACTTTTTAACCACAGTTCTTAAATAAAGTATCTAAAACATTATTATAAAATTCTCCTGCAGCTTGAAATTTGCATGTTTTAATCTTTGTATCTTTAATTTTAATGTTTTTAGAAAACTATTTATCTGAATTTCATAAGTATTAAAGTGTAAAGAAAATATTGAAAAACGTATGTATGTCTGAGGACATTGGGTTCGTTTTCATTTCCTTAAAAATTAATAGCCTGCTGTTCATTTACTACATACTAATTCTTTATTATTTTATATCTGGTTGAAATTTAGTCTGTTTTATAATATTAAATTCTTAGAGAGCACATAAACATAACTAAAAAAGACAGAGATGTAGCCATATCCTTTTATATTTTTTAACCAAATTCATTTTTATGGATCATTTGTTCTTTTGTCAGGTCACATAATATATTTTTGTTAGGTCACATAGGTCACCTAATTATAATGTAATGGTTTTACTTGGCAAAGCCTTTCACAAGGATACTTTGTTTTCCCGCATATCTGAAGTCAGATTCAAATTTCGTCAGATTAAATTTTCTGTAATTTCTGTCATATATGATTCTTAAGAGTTTGCTCAAGAGAATGTTACATTCCTAAGTAAATTTGAGTAATTATATCCTTGCTTATAATTATGGTCCCTATTTTTTTCTCTGGGGGCCATACTCGGTGACACTCAGGGGTTACTCCTAGCTATGTGGTCAGAAATCGCTCCTGGCTTGGGGGACCATATGGGACATGGGAGGATCGAACTGAGGTCTATCCTAGGTTAGTGCATGGAAGGCAAATGCCCTACCGCTTGTCAACTGCTCCAGCCCCAATGGTGTCTATCTTTTAAAAAGTATTTATTCCGGGGCCGGGCGGTGGCGCTGGAGGTAAAGTGCCTGCCTTCCCTGCACTGCCTTGGACGGGTTCCCATATGGTCCCCCAAGCCAGGAGCAACTTCTGAGCGCATAGCCAGGAGTAACCCCTGATCGTCACTGAGTATAGCCCAAAAACCAAAAAAAACAAAACAAAACAAAACAAAACAAACTATTTATTCTTTGTTTTATATTTGTTTGACTATTTTATGGGTTATTTTTATTTTGTACATTATGAAATTATTTTTCTATTCAGGTATAGTTTTTTTTCTCTAGTAATAAATTTCCATTTTTTATTTTTACATAGACTAATATATAGAATAGATGCCACATCTTCACTCATTTTTAAAACATCCATCTTGCTATATTTTTGTCAGTATCAACACATTATGAATATATTCTTTATTATAAACTTTGTTTTTTTTCAGGGGGTCATAACCAGTGGTGTCAGGGATTACTCCGGCTCTAGTTTCAGGGTTCACTCCTGACTGTGTCAGGGGCCCACATTAGAAAACAAAATAAAACTCAGGCTAGTCATGTGCCAAACAAGTGCATTGCCTGCTGCACTACCACTCTGTCACCAGTGAATTTATTCTTTGAATATAAGTTATGATCTAATCCAAAAATGCAAGTATGTTCTAAAGTCATTTTTATATTTTAATTATTTAGCATGCATTTGCTAGGCATATCAGAATGATCTTCAATGAAAAAAGTAATACAATATTATAAAGCACTATTAAAATAGTGTTGACGGGGCCGGGCGGTGATGCTGGAGGCAAGGTGCCTGCACTAACCTAGGATGGACCGCGGTTCGATCCCCCGGTTCCCCATATGATCCCCCGTGCCTGCCAGGAGCGACTTCTGAGCGAATAGCCAGGAGTAACCCCTGAGCATCACAGGTGTGTCCCCCCCCAAAAAAAGAAAGAAAAAAATAGTGTTGAATATGTTTTTGACTATTTTTTATTGAAATAAGTATATTGACTCAGCTTAAATACTTTAAAAACAATTCATTTTAGTCTGTATTCATTCAAGTTGTTTAAAAATGCAAAAATATTTAAAGATACTTTTTTTGTTTTTAAAACAGCTGCCAGTTGTTTTTTCTCTTCTAACTTAATAATCTCTTTCTACTGATTTCCTTTCAAGGGCACTTTCTTTCTTTTTTCTTTTTTTCTTTTTGGTTTTTGGGCCACACCCAGTGATGCTCAGGGGTTGCTCCTGGCTATTTGCTCAGAAGTATCTCCTGGCAGGCATGGGGGACCATATGGGACGCCGGTAGACCCAACCTCAGTCAGTCCTAGGTCAGCCACATACAAGTCAAACGACCTACTGGTGAGTCATCATTCCAGCCCCTAAATATTATTCTTTAGTACTGCATTCTATGTATAATCCATGTGCTCATATGCCTAATTAAGTCAACTCATTGTATATTCTTTTTTCAATAACACCCAACAATACTCTGGATTTATTCCTGGCCTTGTCCTCAGGGTTCACTCCAGCTGGTACTTGCAAGATGTCAGTGATTGAATCCCGGTTGTTCACATCCATGACAAGTGCCTCACCTGTTTCACTATCTTTCTAGCCCTCAATTTACTGTTTTTCATTAATATTATTGTTCAATTGTGAAATGCTTTCTAAGTTATACTCTGTGATTTGAGATGCTGTCTTTCAATATAAAATTATCATAGTACTTACGAATTATGTGTCACAGTGAGCATGTCTGTAAAATGTGAAATGAATTCTATAAAGAAGGAAAGATCTGAATACAAAAAAGGAGTTAGTGGTTTTTCTCCGAAAGAGCATTTTAAAAATTCAGTTTCAAGCTTGACAATTGAAAATATTAAATTCATATCCTCACATAAAGAATGAAACAAATGAACTGAAAGTAAATGATACTGTGTAGGTCGCGAGATCATTGATGTAAAAGCATGAATTACCACACTCATATCTGGAGAGAGAGTCAAATACAAAATATCAGAGTCATAAACAACACATATATTAGAAGTGACTGGACACAGACAGGAATCAACAAATAAAGGCTGGGATCATTTTAGAGTTATAAGCACAAAGAGGCTCAGTTTTGAGTTCAGAGAACTCACACTTAACCAGTTTTACTTCCAATCATTTTACCCAGTTACTTTTTTATTTTGGGGACCGCACCCAGCTGTGTTCAGGCTGGCTGTGTGCTCAGGGGTCACACCAGCTGTTTTGGGGGACCAAGGTGCCAAGATCAAACTTAGTTTACTGTGTACAAATTAAGTGCCCTACCTGATGTACCATTGCTCAGGTCCTTTATAGTGAACAAAATACTCTTTTCTATTGGCCAAGAAATAGAAATACTTCTTTTAATATACTTCCTAAGAAAAATGTATTTTTTTGAATTTCTACTTTAACAATCTCCTGAATAAAACTCAGAAAACTATATTATAACAAATTTGACTGAATTTATACAAGGGTCTGGGGATCTTACATAAAAGAGAGGAAGCGTGTTATTTATTTATTTTTTTCATTTTCTAGAGTGATATCAGCAGATGGCTAAACAGTAATTTTTAAGACTTTAAGAGCATCAGGTAAGCATCAAACTTAATAAAACTAGAAAATGGCTAGATTGATTTCATAGTGAAGTGAGCACTACAGTAGGAGTCCCATGGCAGTTCATGTCAAGAAGCCATAAAACTAAGGTATAAGCTATGGGATTTAGCTCAAAGGATGAACTGCAGACTTTGTAGGTGGGAGCCTTTGGTTTATCCCCATTTCTGTGCACTCCCCTATACATTTTCCCTTCAAATGAACCCCTCCCTCAGTGTGCCGCCAAACCAGCCAAACATATATATGACCTTAGTTATGGTCCAAAAAGAAATATTTTTTGCCACTAGCCCTAGGTTCTAAACTTAAAACCCAGCCCAAACCACAAGATTGGATTTGTCTTTGCAAACAGGAACAAAAACCCTGAAAGTATGAAGAATGACCAGAACTCAGAAATTTTTTTTGGGGGGCCACACCCAGTGACGCTCAGGAGTTACTCCTGGCTATTCGCTCAGAAGTCGCTCCTGGCAGGCACGGGGGACCATATGGGGAACCGGGGAATCGAACCGCGGTCTGTCCTAGGTTAGCGCAGGCACCTTATCTCCAGCGCCACCGCCCGGCCCCCCAGAACTCAGAATTTTTGATAGTGCCTAAATATGGGCACCAATCTGCACAGAGAACTCCATGCTGAAGTTGTTAGAGTAGGTCTCTATATTCATCTCAAAGCACTTCTGAGCATTTTGTGCTGGAGTAGCCTAGAGGTACTCCATTTTAGAGTCACCTTCATTGAGGCTCAGGATAGGCGACTTCTTCCTTATACTTCAGAGCTTCCTTCTAGAAGCTACTAGAAGTTTCTAGCTGTCTGCTCATGTCAACTTGGATTTCATTATTTTCTTTGTAAAATTTTTTTCCAATTTATAGACTTCTCCTCACTCCTCTTTCTTATCTCCTGCATAAAAACGATTTCACTTCACTAGTGTTCTGAAATTTCTCCCTGTGAGACTGATAGAAAAAAACTAGAAAATGCAGTGGGAAGTTGAAACTTTCTCATTTCCTGTGAAGAGCATAACCTCACTTCAGTGTGAGAACTGCCTCTTTCTGAACATGCCTGTGGTAGTGCCAGTTTGCCATTGCCACGCAGATCAAATGTCAGGTATGGACATTTGAGTCTGAAAGGAATTAATTGTTCACAGCTAGCTTACCTGCAGACTTTACCAAACCTGATCTCACTGGTCGTCACTTCAGTGACCACATTGAAGCTGTTGAGGCAAGGTCAAGGTGGCATATTCTCTACCTTCTCTTGCTCAGTGACTCTTTGACCATATTAATATAAATAGCTCTTGAAAATAGAGCTATAATGACTAGACAATCAAGAACAAAGTTAGCATTGGGGTCAGCGAATTAGTATGACTAGAGAGATGGGTTACTTCCTTGCATATGGCAGATCCTGGTTAAGATCCTTGGAATGTCATATGGTTCCAAGTAACAAGGAGTGATTTTTAAGTGCAGAGCCAGAAATAATTACTGAGCACCACTCAATATGCCACCCACAAAAAGGACAGTAAAAAGTGTAGTGTATGATATAATCCCTGGGATTTTTATTATCTTTGTTTTCCTTGGTGCAACATGGCCCAATAATTCAGCTCCTGCTTCCCACTTTTAAACTAGAAGGGAAAAACGGAGAATATATTCACTACTTTAATATGTTTCTGAGTTGCAGAGAAGTTTGATCTTTAACTTGGAGCTCCAAAGGGGCAAGAATAAAAAGCTTGGATCACAAACAAGGAACATTGTGGGAGGTTGTTTTTGAAAACTGTGGGGGAGATAAAGACTTGGCAATACCAGAGCCAAGTTTTTTTTTACTGCATAGAAATAAAACAGAATCTAAGGTTACAATAAGGATAAGAGATGAAATTTAAGGGGAATGGAGAATTTTTTGACATTTGTGATGTGTAGAAATTAATACATGAATGAAAACATATACCAGATTAATAGGCATGCATTCTAAGCAAAGAAATGGTTAGAGAATATGCCTTCATTCTGGGTAGATATGAAAACTCAAAACTTACCCTTTGATTTACTGAATGTCTTCTCTGACAATCTGAAAGTTCTGGGAAAATAAGTGCTTAATTTATTTTTGTTGTTGTTGTTAAAACACTGTGATTTATAAAGTTGTTCACAGTACTGTTGTTTCAGGCACTCAGTGTTCCAACACCAGTGTTACCATCCTCTGTCAATAATCCCAGTTTGCTTCCAAGTTTTCAAGCCTGCCTCCATAGCAAGCACATATAATTTTACTTCATATTGCTTGCTCCAAGAGAATCGCAGATGGAGTTATCAGAAAACAATCATAAAAGTCAATTTGTGGGGCCAGAGTGATAGCACAATGGGTAGTGCATTTGTCTTGCAAGTAGCTACCTACCTATTCAATCCCAGGCATCCTATATGGTTCTTGGAGTCTGCCTGGAGTAATTTCTGAGCACAGACCCAGAAGTAGCCCTGAGCTCCACCAGGTGTGGCCCAGATACAAACAAAAATACCATTTTGATGACTGATTGATATATGATTTTAAACTATGAAAATAAAAAAGTCTAATTACTTAATACAATATATCAAATGTCTATTTTTATTTACTTAAAAAAGTTTTCAACTCTGGCATCTAAAATGCATTGAATTGAAATTTTACTTTGTAATTGGGCCTTTGGTAATCATCATGCCTTTCTATTAATAAAACTTTACTATTGATTCTTTGCTAATATATTTTGGAATTTATATGAAAATAGTTAAAGCTTGCAAATCGAAATTTGCAAATTTATTAAGAATGAAAAGAACTAAGAAAAATTAAAAAGAATAATCAAAGTAGGTCTATAAATGTATAGTGTGCTATCCTAAAATATAGATTTAAAAATTGATAAGAACTCAAATTTTTCAATAAAAATAAGATGCAAATATATTATAGAAATTGTATAAAGTCTAAAAACAAATTAGGAAGAAACATACCTTTTTGAATCTGGTCGAGGGCAACCAAATGCAATGTTACTTAGTGCCAAACTCAATGCCACATGATGGGAAATTTGTCCTGTCCTTTAAAGAAGTTCCTTTAATGCTTCTAGTAATGTTAGTATCAAGGCTGAGTTCCATAAGCTGTTGCCTGTTCCTAAAGATTCATATTATTTCTTCAAAGATGAGTGACAATCTAGCTGGATAGAAAACATATTATTCATAGGTGTTCAGTTCCTTCAGTATTTGGACTCTATCCATCCATCTGTCCTAACCCAAAGATTCCCATTTAATAATCCTGCTATAATTCTTATGTGCTTTCCTTTGTATATGTAAATTCCTATTATTTTTCTTACTGTTCTCAATATTTTTTTCTCTTTCTTTGGAATTTGCCATTTTGAGTACAATGCGTCTTGTAGTTTTTCTACTTGAGGCAGTTTTTTTTGTTTGTTTGTTTTTTGTTTTTTTGGGCCACACCCAGTGACACTCAGGGGTTACTCCTGGCTATGCGCTCAGAAGTCGCTCCTGGCAGACACAGGGGACCATATGGGAACCGGGGGATCGAACCGTGGTCCGTCCTAGGCTAGCAGGCAAGGCAGCAGGCACCTTACCTCCTGCGCCACCTCCCGGCTCCCGCTTGAGGCAGTTTTTGCTCAAATCGTTTGGGCTTCTTGGATCATAGGTCCTGTATTATTTAACTCTGGAAAATTCTTATTGATTTTATTGCTGCTTTTTTTTAACTGAATTTTCTTTCTTGTTCTTTAGGAATCTACTCAGTCTTATATTTGCTGATTTGTTGTTCAGACTACTTCCTACTTTCTGTTGCTTTCTAATGGGTTACTTCTTTTCATCTTAGATATCCTTATCTTTTACTCAACTGTTGTATTTTGTTGAACAAAACATTTGAGGTTTTTTTTAAATGTCACACACCATTCTTTTTATTTTTGTCATTTATAATTATTGTAGCTATCTTGTTTTTACTCACTTTCTTGTGTTTCATGACTGCCTGTGCTATCATTTCTTTGAATTTATTGAATATTCTTACTTCAGTGTTACTGAAGTTATTGAGGATTTACTGAACTGTTTGGTGCTATTTGAGTCTTCTTTGTTATTGTTTGTCCTTACTGAGCTTGGTGTGCT
This sequence comes from Crocidura indochinensis, assembly GCA_004027635.1. Classification (NCBI taxonomy): domain Eukaryota; kingdom Metazoa; phylum Chordata; class Mammalia; order Eulipotyphla; family Soricidae; genus Crocidura; species Crocidura indochinensis. The sequence continues at coordinate 37,703 of PVKC010002566.1, forward strand.
TCTGCTGTTCTTCTCCACCAGGATTGCTGTGCTACTTCTGTACTGTGAGTAGTGTAGAATTGAGAGGAACTGCATATGTGTAACTGCATATTTGAGCATGCACTTCAAGAACTGTGAACCTGGGCTAGTTGATATGGCAGAGGAATCAAGTGGAGAGTTGCTATATCTATCAGAAAAGGTTCCTCAAGCCAGGAGCGATTTCTGAGCTCATAGCCAGGAGTAAACCCTGAGAGTCAATGGATGTGACCCCAAAACAAAAACAGAACAAACAAAAAAGGGTAAAAAATAATTCAAGCTACAAGGTATAGTGTAATAGGTAGAATACTATGCCTTGCATGCAATTTATCTAGGTTTTATCTCTGGCATTACAAATCCCATATGGTCCCCAAATACAATCAGCAGTAATCCCTGCTGGAAGTCCTGAGCATTTTTGTGTGTGATACTCCCAAAAAACAAACCATGAACAAAATAAAATAAAAATTTAATCAATAATACCAAAATTCGCAACAACAACAAAATTCACAAAGCAAGTTAATAACCAGGGAAAAGGTTTTATAACAAAAACTTTTACAGGAGACAGATATTTTGTTTATTTAAGGGGTCAGTTTATGATAAATATTTATTAATAATAAATATTCTATATGATACCATAGGACAGGGGCTACAGGTGAGAAATATATACTTTTGAGCTCATGGCATGAGACTAGGAGGTGACCCAGTTGTTATTCCAGATTTTTTATCCAATTGAATCCAGTACTTACTACTTCATAAATACTGACATCAAAACTTTATTTTGTGGGCCCGGAGAGATAGCATGGAGGTAAGGTGTTTGCCTTTCATGCAGAAGGTCATCGGTTTGAATCCCGGTGTCCCATATGGTCCCTCATGCTAGCCAGGAGCAATTTCTGAGCATGGAGCCAGGAATAACCCCTGAGCACTGCTGGATGTGACCCAAAAACCAAAAAAAAAAAAAAAAAACAACTTTATTTTGTTCCATTGATTTTGTTATGTGGAGCCACCTCCAATGGTGCAGGGAAATGGAAGGGGGTAAGGTTTCCTCCAACCCTGATGGTTTTGGGGTACAAATATGCTGGGGAATCTAGCCAGTGCTACTTCACCCAAATAGGTTCTACATGTACACATGTAACCTGATCCAGCATACGTATCCTCATAGTATTTTTATTTATCATCATTGGAAGGGGACAATATTAAGATATTCTATCTGATTATATTCAACTAAACATATATCTGAGATATATGTGATTAGGCTTTATATGATTGGGTTTAAATGAATACAGCTATCAACTTTTATAATTACTTAATAATATTTTATGAAAACCAGATAGGTAGAATATACATTATAATAGCATTGTAAGTAATCTAGGGAGAATTTAATATATAGTAGGATGTTTGTTGATATTATATAATTTCTGTAGCATTTTACATAAAGGTCTTGGCTATACGAAGTACATTTATTGGTTATGATAGGCTTTATATATTTTCTAGGAATCTGTGTGTACATGGTCTAGTTATGTAATTAAAAACTACTACCTCGCTTTGTCTTTTTATATGTCTGTTACTTTGGTTTGGAACTCCATTAGAATTCTGAAAGGAATTAATAAATATTGTCATTTTGTATTGTTCAGTATTTTAAGAACAAACATTTATTTACACGATTAAAATCATTTGAGCTATATGTTTCTTTGTACAGAGAGCTTTTATGAGTTTGCGGGAGGTAATTGTTATTTGCAGCTTGCTCCAAGATTTCACTATAAATGAATTTTGTTGCAAGCTTCCAAGCGACACTATGACTTTTTCATGCTTTTCCTTATGTAGTGGATTGTATTTATTGATTTCTAATGTTCATTAAATTTTACATTCCTGGGACAAGCTCTACTTCAGTATGATATATTGATGCAGCTATAAATGATTATGAATATTGCTTTCCCTTTATTCTTTCTGCTATTTATTTGTGTAAAAAAATAAAACATTAAAGCTGGGGATATGGCTCAGTAACAGAGCACTTGTAAGTTTGATCCCAAGTACTGAAAACCAAATAAACACAAATGTGGATTTGATTTGTAGCCTTCTTTAGTTTATTGTTTATAGCACCCTTTTTATTTTTTATACATGTTTTTGACTACCGAAACTAGGACTTTCAATATTATGTAGAATAATAATAGTGAGAGTAAACATTTTTGTTGTTCATGATTGTAGAAGAAATATTTTTAGTTACCATTGCTATCCTTCTGATTCAGACTGGTCATAACCAATCTTTATCATGGCAAATTATATTCCTCTAACACCCATTTTCTTGAGGGGCTTTACCATAAGTAGGTGTTGAACTTGTTAAATGATTTTCTCGATAATCATGAATTTTGAATATTTTATGTTTATTAATGTGGTATTTCATCTTCATTTGCATATGATGAGTCATTCTTGTTTTGAATATATTTCACTTCGTCATGTATATGACTTCTTAAAAAAATTTTGATTTAGGACCCTGAGTGGGTAAGGTGCTCACACTATATTTGACTATTTTGGATTCTATCCCTGGCACCCCATATTGTTTCCTGAGCTCTATGAAGAGTACTCCATCAGTACATCAAGGTGTAGTCCCCAAACAATCAAACCAATAATATGGATAAATTAAGTAAGGATTATTTTATTGATTTTTTAATCTATCTAAATACAGATATGGACCTATCAATTTTTTAAATATTTTTCCTTTCACTTTGACTGCTTTGGAGATAAGACAATGTTGGCCTCCTAAAATATCTGAAATCCTTTCTTGTTTTTAATTTTTGGGAAGAGTTTTAAATATGTAAGTGTTACTGATGAAGGTTTTTATAATTATACTATGAAGTCATCTTTTCTTCAGTTTTTTGTATCTTGAATTTTTTGATTTTCTGCTAAAAATTTCTTTCTTTTTTTTTTTATTTTGGTTTTTGGGTCACACACGGCAGCGCTCAGGGGTTACTCCTGGCTCCATGCTCAGAAATTGCTCCTGGCAGGCACGGGGGACCATATGGGGCACCGGGATTTGAACCGATGACCTGTTGCATGAAAGGCAAACGCCTTACCTCCATGCTATCTCCCGGGCCCCAAGCTAAAAATTTCTTACTCAGGACTTGTCCACTCAGATTATTTGTTGTTTTTTTCCCTATTCAATCTCAGAGGATCACATCTCCTAAGAAATTTTAATATAATGTTCAATTTGGGTTTATCATTTTTGCCATAAGATGTTTTGTTTTATTAATTACCATGTATATTTCATATATTTGAAAATATATAATTTTTTCTTTGATTCTGGGCTTAAATTGTAGGCAGGCAATATCAGTTTACAACTTATGTAATGATATAAAACAAAATGTAGTGGTCTGAGTTGGAATGGAGGAGGCAGTGCTTATCTGGCTAGAAGATAATAAAATTATTTCTTAAAGCTGAACAAAAATCCATAATTCAGAGTTTAGAGAGGAAGGCATCAATGAAGAGACTTTGGGCACAAAAAAAGGTGTATCTGCAAAAAAATCAGCATATTTTAGAATTTTACTTTATATTTTAAGTATCAGAAAGTAGAGATTGATGAGTTTAAATAGAAAAGTAGAGGTGATTTACTCATTATTGTTTTCATGGTTGTCCAAAGGTCAATATATTCTCTTAACTTATTTTCTTCTTTAGAAAAGATTTTATATTATTGTAACATTGTAGTTTCTTAAATCTAGAAGATTACAATTTTTAGCAATTGAATTCTCTTTATCTGTTACTCTCATATTTTGATTCATGTATATTTTGATAGTTTTAACATACTTTAAGACCTTAAGAAAATGTTCTTGTATCATGTATTCATTGTATGATAAATTTTATACATGTATATCTTAAATGCAGCCTTTAATAGAAATCAATGACCTAAAGGTCTCAGTCAAAAGATTATCAATTTTATAGACTGCCAATTTAAGATGAAAAAAAAAAATCTCAGATTGCTTTGAATTCAGACTGGTCACAAATCTTACTGAATGGTTGACTCAACTCCTACAATGCCAACCTAGACAACCTCAGAACAGTGTCACAGATGAGTCTTTATAGGGCATAGAAGGAGCCAATGTGATCTTTAGCTGTTCACAGCTTTGTTCCACAAAGTCTTCACAGCCACGAAGAAAAGCAAGCAAATGGCGTTTGATAGGGTAGTAGAGCCCTTTCCATGATGCTCCGATTGTTTGTTGGTTGATCTATGTTCTTATGTAACAGAGCTTCCTGTTTCCAACTGGTGGTTATTCTTACATCTTGTGGATATATCAGATGTCTGATTGGCACCGTCCAAAGATCAGACCTCAAATCCTAGTGGGTAGTATGTAGCATGTAACATAGATGGGAACAGTCAGAATTCCACACCTCACTGCACTGCAGATTTATTCTAGAAGTTGATTCCAAGTAAAACAATTGGAAATATAGAAATGATATATGATGTTATAGTAGCCCTGGAGTTATTCTGATACTTAAATGAATGTCTGCTGAAAAATGGGCTCAGTTAGGCTTACTGAAATCTAGGAAGCAGTGAAATAATTATCTTTATTACCCTAGTAATTGTGACTTCTTTTGAAGGATGAAAGTAACACAGAAACACAGAAGAAATTGGACACTTCACCAAGATAGAGCTACGGTATATAGTGGAAATTGATAGATGCAAAATAACTGTTTTTCTTTTCATTTATTTTCATTTTTAGTGGTGAGAGAATTTCAGAGAGAATTTTCAGAGAGAATATTTCAGTCTTGGGGACCATAACTTGGCAATAAAGGAGACCAGGAAGTGCTGGAAATTGAACCTGGACCCAATGATTTCCAGACACATGTTACACAGTTCGTGAGCTATTTACAAAGGTCTCTAGTATTGTAATTTCTATCATTTCAATTTATCACTGAATTTATTTACGTTTTTATTTTACTATAGCCTGCCAATGAAAGCTTCACTCACACAAAAATATACGTTGTAAGGATTTCTCATCTTCAAAGAAGATTGCAAATAGAACTGTGATTTCTCTTTAGCTTTAGATAAATCTTCTAGTATTTCAAAGTGGTCT